>NNCF01126922.1:2402869-2516501 GCA_002313205.1 Laupala kohalensis | reverse complement strand
CCCATCCTGGCCCGGGTTTTTCTCCGTTTTTCCTTCGGGTAGAGGCGGATTTCTTATACAGGTACTCTAGGCTTTGTCTAGGAGCGTATTTATTGTAACAATAAATCGTGAATTTATTGTTTTTTCAATTCTTATGATTTTTAAACACTATACTCAGAATAATCTATAGTTCGATAATAACTTGTACATGTAAATTTACAAACATATTTGCGTTAAATTACAAACATATTGACATTATATATGTATTATAACTCGCAGCTAACTTTTTATCTTATCTAGGAACTTTTGTTGAAATTTTTGAATCCGCCTCTGCCTTAGGACCGTTGATCGGAATTGATGGGATGGTCCCTTGCTTGCTTCCGGAGAGTAAATTAGTTTATTGTCCTCCATGTGGTCATACGCAGTTTGTACTGTTTTTTGACAATAAATTTATTATTAAGAATTGTGTCAAAACATTTTGATATACTTGTAGACATATTTCTAGAACGCTCCATTCAATCAGCCATCCGATATCTGAATTTCCATTTTTCAACAGGTTGAATATTTAAAGGTTTATTGGTTAACCTGCGAACAAATTGCTCAGTTGACTTTCATTTTACTATAAGCTTACAGAACGTTCTGTATAGTGTTGTTGGAAAAAGTGATGTTAAGAAATGTGAAAAAAATGCTCTGAAGAAATAAATTAGATATTTCTTATTAAAATGTGAAATGATACAGTAAACTATCGGAACCACTGATAACAGTAAAGAAAATTGAAGAGCGCGTAATTATCAAAAATGAGAAAAGAAAAATCATAATGGTGACAACTCACATCGCGCTATTTTGTAATCCATATATAACCCCTTTTCCAATTTTGTCGCTTTTAATTGGTAAGGGTTGTGACCCGTCTGAATCTAACCATCACTCTCACTGGAACGTCCTTGCGAATGGCCGTTCCTCCTCTTCCGTCCTCGGTGGGCGCGCCCTCAGCACTCTCCACACAGTGGGACAAAATGCATGCATCAAGGGGCAATTAAGTATTACGCGAGTAACCGGGCAAATTTAACCAGAATGTCATTTATCAACTACTCTGAAAGTTTGAATATACTAAAAAATGTTATAAGGCCAGAGTCTATGGCTTTATCACAGTCCAAAAGTATCAAATTTTTTACTATAGAACCACAGACCAGGAATTGAATAGAGGGTANAATTTTTTACTATAGAACCACAGACCAGGAATTGAATAGAGGGTAGATTATGTATCTCAATTTAGTGTTTTGAAAAAATGTTCTCACTGATACATCCTTCTGTTGGTGATGTTTTTTAAATTGTTCTTTACGACGGAGGTCGATATCGCCCGTATGCTTTTCCACGTACATCAGGTTCAGTTTATTTATGATACTTTCTGAAAAGAAACCAAATCCTTACACTGATTCACCGCACGCATGGTAATTGAGAACTTCTGTTTTAAAGATTAAAAAATAACTTTCCTTGTATGAAGGGTTATTTGCAGCATATAATGAAATCATTCATTATTATAAGCTTGTAAATAATTTCCCTCGGTGTCGAAGAATACTTTCTTAGATTATATCATTCAAGAGACTATTAGCAAGGATTATGAACTTTTATTTGATTTAATGCTTATATTAGTTACTTCACTGACTGAATTAATTCAAGCGAAACTTAGTAGATTATCAGGATGAAGAAATTTTCTCAGAAACGGAATAACAAAACCAGCAATACGATACATCAGTAAATATTTTCTTTTAACCTACGTGAAACGGTTTTTAAAGTGGAAAGAAAGCAAATTAATTTTAAAAAAACATTAAACAGGACACGAGTAGAAAAATACACATTTTAGAATGTATCTTGGTGCCTGTTGGTTTCTACCACGAAACAATTTTTTTTTCTCGTAGTCCGTTTAAAGGGAATGGGTTCTTTCGTGGATTTCCCTCATAAAATTCTTTAAACAATTCCGTCAAATTTCCTTTAGTTTCTCCTTTGTAACTCGTTCTTTCCACGTATAGTGTAAAATTCTTCAGATTATATTAATCATTAACATGCCATCTAGCCCTCCAAATTGGTCAGAAGAAATCATACACATGTAAGTTTGAACACAAATATACTCGAAAACTGTCTTATAATAGTAAAAGAAAGAATTTTGAAGATTATTACAAAATAAATCTCACGTTTTTATTGAATTAAAAAAAAAATACACTGGTGCTATCCCAGCCGCATTTTCCCAGGGAAGGGCAACTCTTACTTCAGTATAACGGGTAAGAGACATCCAGGTAAAATAGACTGTTCATTTGCAGCCAAGTAGAACAGATGCTTCCATTTTTATATTCATATTTTCAAAACAATTCATATCAATTTTTGAAGTGACCTATATTTCTAATAGAAGATTCTGAATTGTATTTAGTCTTGAAAGTTTCTACTTTGCCAGGAAGTTTATTTACATCCGCAAATATTATCTAGATGTATCGCGTGAAACTATGGCGAATGACCTATGCGTGTACCTTTAGGGTAATATTTGCTAGGAAACAAAGAAAGTGGTTAGTGCTGACACGTGTATTGGATGAATTTCTTACCGGGCTTGGCAATTTCGCAGTACCGAAAGAGAATAGGGAAAAGTGATGATGATATATGCATGTGCGGAAAAAAGCATGAAACACCAGAACACATCCTGTGGGATTGTGACGAATATGCGCAAGAGAGAGGAGAATACATGAACAAGTAACTACAACTAGACATATTCAACATGAGAGATGAAGAAACATTGATTGCAACGGAGAGCAAATATCGCCTTTAAGAGGAGTAGGGTAATAAGATTGGAGCGTTGAAACGAGCATTGCGATAAGTTGAAATATGGAAACCGTAGAGGATAGTAACGCAGCGGCTAAGTTGTACAGTGTGCCATCAAAATAAAGTAATCATGAAACAAAACCCGTATTGCGGTTAGAGACCTTATGGTCAACAAATTGAAAGATAAACAATAATAACAGTATTCCACTGTATAAAACTTCAAAAACTGTAATGTTCCAGACCGAGGACAATCAAACGTTAGAGACGTTTTCTAACTATAAAGGAAATATAAACTATGTAAACGAGATGACAGAAAAAATAATGTTCATTAATATCAAAGTATTTGTGTCAAGAAATATATCAAATCATATTAATCACTTTATGTTCTATTGAATTTGTTTTAAGAGTCGCGCATCGAAATTTGTTGATTTTAAAATATGTGCTATTAAGAAATACCGTGGCATCATCGACTGATGATATGCATAACATTAGTTTTCGTTTTGGTCAACTTGAGTAAGTAATAAATACATAAAAGTTCATAGGTATTACATTTTGACCAATGTCGAATCCTGATACTCCCATCGTGCAACATCAATTATTACGCAACACTCCGCAAAACGACGAAAGGAAACTCTGAAAATATAAATCAGGTCAGATATTCTCGAGAGTTTTTAAGTGGGCGAAACGTGCTGCCGAAGATTTGGCACCCGGCCGACGGTGGCTGGGATGGTCTCTCCCCTCCTGGCACAGTTTGGAAATGACCAACGAAATGGTCGTCGCCGTCGTAAAACGCCCAGACGGCCATACATTTTGTACGCACTCGTTTTCGTACCTGCAAATTAGAGCGAACAATTACTTTAATTGGAAGAGTAATAAAATTCGTGCGACGACATTGTGGATGGCGTAGATTCGGGAGGTGGGGGATCCTGCAAAGAATCTTCCATCCATCTGCCGTCTGGTAGACGGGGAGCCCTGGAGGCTGTAGTGGGATGGGGTCATTTCCACAACGTAGGTTTTGGGTTTCTGATCATTTAATCAATAAAATTAAACACCGCATTTTGATATCCTTCTAGCTCCAATACCATAANCTGTCTCTTATACACATCTAGATGTGTATAAGAGACAGGAATTAATCGGAGTACTTTCTTCAGTCTCAGAACTTTGACGAAGGTGCACCAAAATGAAGTTTTTCAGTGTTTGTGTCCATACGGAAATGTTGCTTGTACTGTACCTGTATTACATGAAATCAAATGGTAAACAGAACTAGAGTACTGACGATGCCGTGCAAAAAGATATAATAATAAAAACGTGAGCAGATTACAGAAATTGCCAAGTCTTACAAAATCTAAATTTCTTTTACGTTATTCATTGAATTGAGACGATTTGAAGTCACATCGCGTAGCGTGTGTAGTTATTGACATTTGTACAGTAAAATATATGGCTTCTGGGTTTTTGAGAAATCCAACCTTTGCAACTATTTTAGATATATAACGTGTCATGTATAATTGCGTAATTTAATCCATGTAACAACCAAAAATGTATTATAAAAGCAAACGTGTTATTTTCCTAACTTAATGATACAAATATTTTAATCAAAACCTCTTATTTACGAAAATAATAAATCGATGACTTTTGTTATTACATATATTTTAAGTTAAATAAAAGTAATTGCTTTAAAATCAAAATTTAATTATTTATTTTAATATATTTACCTCACAGTTTAATAAATTAAACATATTGAACACACACATTTCCGGCATAATGCTTGTCTCATTTTAAACTAATTTTATAATTTGAACAAAAAAACAAAAAACTATAACAATATAGTAATGAAAGGTTTGGATTTTCGAATTGCAGACATATGCCATTTTGTCAAATTGCCCTCGGTTTTATTCTTTTGTGACCATGACTTTTGTCCCCACGTGTCCGTCTACAATACTGATCGTAAAGAAGATTCTTATGAAAGCGGAAGAGTTTTAATGGTAATCCTGATAACCAAATTATTTCCCGAATACATGCTTTCGATGGTCTTGCTGTCATCTTCCGAGTGGTAAGTGCTCGGGCACTTTCCAGTCCTTCCCCATCTCATAGGTCCAACCGAAATGAAGGAATAGCCTCCACAAAAATCTTTTGGGAAAAAGAAATGTGTTCCCGAAAACTGTCTATACGAATTTCAATAGAAATTACAACAAGTCTAACTTGGCCAAAATCACATTTGTTTTACAAAGTACTTAAATACTAAAGGAAATAGGAGCATTGTCTCAGAATGGCAAACAAACGATGGTCCAAATCCAGTCTGTTTTGTTGACATCTTCTGATAAAACAGTGCTCGGTAAATCCGACATCATTGAATGATCCGCCATGAGAGAAGTCAGTATTTAGCTTATTCTCACTGGTTTTGGATTAACTTGTCCTTAAATGCAACGTTTGGTAGCCAATTTGACGATACGATTCGAGAATTTTGTAAGTAATGTTTCTAGCTCTTCATAAGTATATCTCCCCTCCTTCGAAGCTTATGTAATTTTTTTTGGGCGAACTAAATTTTTGTTTTGATTTGGTGAATGGTTAGTATAAAACTTTTATTGGTTTTAACATATCAAAATCATATTAGTTTTAAGTTATCAAAATACCTATCAAAGACAAATTGTTGCTGTTATGGAAAAAATAAATTTTAAGCAAATTTTAAGCAGTGTAACTTTTGAATCTACAACCTTCCATTAATTTCTCCACACTCAACAAGATAACGTTTAAGATCTATTTCGGACCACTCCGTGCACGTTCCCTCAAGAGCCGACCACTGTGGCTGGTGATATGACGGTGGTTCTCCGTCAATCTGCTGATGCCTTTTTCTTTACTACTTTAGCGAGTGTTTAGTTCCAAATTGGCACTTATGAGTGACTCCGACATAATATGTAAAGATCATTTAATGCTGCATCGACGTCGGAGGTTCTTATGACAAAATCTGGAAAGACGTCATCGGTGATAGTATGAATAATTGTCTGGGCGACAGCATCACTCATTTTGTCGTACGAATTAACGACATCAATGTCTGCACTGATACAAACGATCACATACGCATCTCCTTATCTCTATACAGTTTTTGATCGGTGTCGGTAAGTAGTGTATTTTTTGGAATCGTCATGGTGTGCTCCGCGTTCTGCTCGCCTCGTCGTAACATTGTTTTTTTTGTGGGGCTTTAGGGCTCGCCAACATCGAAGGTCATTAGAGCCCATCGTAACATTGTGCTGTCACATGTTTTCACTTGCTGATTACAATGAATTTATTATTCAGAACGAATGAATTAAACAATTCATTATTAACAAGAAAAACACATAATTTGTTGTTATAAATGAAAGGTGGTAACCGATTTCAATGTTGTTTGCATACGTAGGTTTCGTATTTTTTTATTCTATGGTGCTAAGGTATAATAGTGTATGAGTATGCTAATTAGTACGTTTTAGTATGTATGTTATTATGTATAAAGAGACACTGTGAAATTGTTATGAACAAGAGATAAGAAACAAAGTGGCACTAACAGGACAGAAAATGGTGTGTGATGTTATGTTATAGATGTTTCCAGTCATTATGATACCAATAAATTGTTGGCTGGAGGAATGGAGTCATTATTTACAATATCCTATCTGGGAAATAAGTGCACAATATACTCGTACACATTGAAGAATGCTGTCGATTTTAAAATATTGGATTTTATGTGTGTTAGAAAATTTTGGAATTATGTGCTGTTTTCTTTCCCTTTACGGGGTATTTTAACTAAATATAATTTAATTTCTCTTGATCAATTGGATTTTTCTAATGACTTACTAGAAATGTTCGTAATGCTCGAGAAACGGTGTGAGTTTTTCGAGTTTTAATAACCATAGTAGTAGTCCTGTAGCTGCAACATCGTATTATTCTGCACAGTAGGCACCATGAAATCCTCTTCTCGTTGGGCGAAACCACAAATAATACGGTATGAGATAATGGTTTTCCTGCTGTTACTATTAATATATTCATTGGTACTTAGAGATAATCCGCACCTTCAAGCTTAAATAGTTGAAAGGTTTTCTCGGTCACACAACCCACACTTCGTCGTTTTCATGCCGATATAATTAGGTTGATTGTTTAAAAAACTACAATTTCTGAACACAAAAAGTTTTCCCTTTGTATCCTGTTTCAAAGAATTTCAGAGTCCCTAATTGCAAAATCATTCGAAACATTGAAGGTGATGTCATATTCTATTGAGATGACAGACTGCCTAGATAAAGTACTGGCGAATATTTCTAAGAAGTGATGAATCCATTGTTGTTGTCAAAAAACGAACGAAATGTGTTCATCCATTTGTGTTGATACTACAGGCAGTCCAGGCAGTGTGTAAATGATAAATGTACGTTATTTAACACACGATTCTTGACAAAATCGTGATAAAACATACCTTTTTTTATTTGCAAAAACAAGTAATGCCCCAATTTTTTGAGAAAATAAATAATTCATGCGCTTGCTGCACAAGTCGAATATACTTGCACTGATGTTTAAATGGATACTTTTCTTATACTTAAGAACTACCAACAAATTGGCCACTATCCAGTGAGAATTTCTTCTTCAAAGTTTGGTGATGAAATATTGTTTTGCTCTTGAGATACGAAAATTTACCATACCATATTTTCTTCTGGATTTTACAAGACCTCGAAATTTTGAAGTTCTTTTTAACCTTCTTTGAACGATTAAATTAACTTACTTTGTCAATCGTTCTGTAATTCTCACGTTTTTGTAGTACCATTTCACCCATTTGAAAGAGAGCAAAAGACTTTCAAACTAAATGTTATGGTGAATTGTTTGATACAGAAATGAAATTAATTAGTTTTGATTTTCCATGTGTTCTAGGACACACAAAATATTATACATTTGCCCACGAAATTGTAGTTTTGGTCAAAGCTATCGCGGAAAGGAACACTGATCATAAGTACATGATAGGACCATGAGTCAATGTGTCTCAATGGCGAGCCAGTGTAATTTTTTTTTACGTGTTTGCCGACTTCTGGGAAAAGCAGGGTCTCCAAGTCTGGAAAATTGAGAAGTTCAATGATAAGTAAGAGGGAGTTATTAGAAGCTGTTACAAAAGTAGTTTATGCTGATAATTTTCAAATGCTTGTATTAGTCTCCGTAGAATTAAATTTTAAGATTCTCGTTGTCATTGATGATTATAGAATATGATTATGCCTACTTACATTTTCTGGTCGGAGTAAACAATAAGATAATAAGCAAACACAATCGAATTAGTAATAAAATGAGAAGAAAATATTCCAGAAATGTGAGGAAAAGTATGAGTGAAATGGGGCTGAATAAGTGTTGGTAAAAACTGAATTACACAAGGATCACTCTACGCAAAACTGATGAAATGTTTATGAAAAATGTATGAGCAGTACTATTGTAACACTAGTATCAAATATTTTTAATATAAAATCACAAAATTTTCCCTCCAAGAAAAAATTAAGAGAAAGCACTTTAAAATAATAAAAACACCTTTACTTAACTTCAAAAACGGATTTATATAAATGACATTTCATAGTAATGAGAAATATATATTTATTCTTAAAGAAGTTGAAATATTTTTATTGAAAATACATGTTCTTGGAAATGTTAACTTCAATCAATTAAACATTTCCAAAATTCAGTGTCTTTCATTATTCGAATATTTAGCGTCCCGTATTCCTGTTTTATGGGAATAAATATTAGGTAAAACATGTTTGGCATATACTACGAGCGGTGTAGTCAGTATCATAGTATTTTATTCTATAGTCGTAGATAAATTGTGAAATCTGATACATACTAGTTACCACCGTTCTACTGATTTCCTGAGACTGCATGAACGATATACGAATAGGGTAGTTGGTCTGTTGGTCGTGTTTCCTCATGGTGTCAGAGTCTTAGGATTTTAAGCAACGACTTAACTCATAACTTCATTAACATAAGAGTAAGCGCCTAGTACTGCTCACGTTGAAAGACAGCGTACGGCCAAACGGTGGAACTAAAGCAAACCCATAAGGCCCCCGGATATGCTTATGCAGATCCATGCGTTCATACAGCGAAGAAGAAATTATCCGATTAGTCAATTATTTACGAGGATGGTGCACCTATCTTTTTTTGGGCTTCGCCACCTCCTGTACAGAATTTTGTCCGATGTAACTCACCACAGATATTCCCCGATGGTCCAAAACGGAGGGTCAGCATCTCATAAACTGTTCTGTACGTCTAAATCGTTATGCGAATATGAGAAAAAAACAACTGCACAAACAGTATATTACAGTGTTGCTCCTAATTTATGTTGCGTTCAGAAATTTGGTATTCACAGTCAGCAAACGCTGCAGTTCGGGGTTTTCGCACATTTTATTTCGCAAATATTTTTCCATGCATTTGAGCTGTGGAACACGCGCGACGCGTCGACGACTTCTGTCCACTTGGTATGCTGCGGATCCGCGCGCGTCACGTTTCGGCGGCCGCACCATCACAAGCCGCGCGACCTTCAGAGCCAAGTTATGTCTTTTCGTGACGCGGGTACTTTTCCTGAAGTGAGAAGAATCCGCGCGTGATTCGTATGAATGGTTTACAAGAGGAGGTCGGTACATTACCAATCATTGGGTTCGAAACTTCGAAACCGTACCTTAACGACTTAAACATATGTATAAGAAGGATAATTGAGTTGTATTTGGATGTTCCCAAACAATTTTCTGCGGGTTTATGCTTTGTAATTTTGAAGGTAATCGTGGTAGAGGCAACGATTCTTTTAGTAAACTATTTGTTTTTTGTATAGTTTCTTATACTATACAAACTTATACTTATTTCTCGAAATTATTAACGACCTGTTGTTGTTAAAATTGATGCAAAGATCAGTGGGAATATATGTTAGCGTAAAGTTGTAAGGAATATTCTATGCCCATGCCAAGTTTGCCATGGTAGAAAAAAAAAACTGCCAATACATAATGAAACTATATTGTCAAAAAAGCAGTTACAAACTGCGTATGACCACGTGGAGGACAATAAACTAATTTACTCCCCGGAAGCAAGCAAAGGGACCGTCCCATCAATTCCGATTAAGGACCCTAAGGCAGAGGTGGATTTTACATTTCAACTTTCTACATCTCCTACTAATAATGTTTTCTTTTCATAAACCCTAAATATGGTGTAAAATGTTGAGAATATACAGAAAAAATATATTGTTAAAAAGAAGGTTGTATCACTTTGTACATTTTAGAGGAAGAGGAGCAATGATTAAACAACGAGCGTGCCCGGTGAGTTATTGTCGAGCACAGGAAATATACCGTATCACTCTCGAGAATGGAGAGGTGTAATTTGCACCATCGTGATACCTATTTACTTATAACTCAATCCATTATTTACAAGTTTTGATTCCTCATGCTTCCTGAGTTACAGGGAATTAAAGTTACCAGAATTCGTGGTGGACTTACTTGTGAATTATAGTCAACATTTAAGTACAGAAACTCTGTGTAAAGCAAAAATTTGCCATTGTAATAGTATTTTATTCCCAATATAGGGGAAGGGGAAAACTTGTTATGATACATACATACAAAATTTATAAATTGTGGATACTGCGATGCATCTTTCTAAAAGAAATGAAATACCACTAACAAAATTCTTGTAACAAGAGGTCAAGTCCGATTAGGAAAAAGGTTGGCCGTAAAAAGCAGTGCTACTAATAAAGTCGCTAAGTAAAAATAGCTGGCTGAAGCCAGAATAATGTTTCTGAAGGAAATCAACAAATCCTCTTCTTATGTTAAATATTTGATATTGTCAACTCATTCCATAATTTGTATTGTCACTTTCATCTTAAAACTTGTTTGCTTTGAAAAGTAGGATTTCCATTGTACAATCGATACAAAGCATCTATTGTACTTAATTAAAGTCCCATTTAATAAAAGAATAAAATCACATGTTCCGATATTAAATTTTACAAAACAAACAACAGAAGTCATGTAAATAATCACTGAAGTGGGGAGAAAATAGTTCACTGGCAAACCGACGAAGAAACGACAATGTTCACCAGTCACTGTTAAGTCTCGTCAACACAAAGGCAGTTAAATGTCATATACCATTATTTTAAACGTTTTCTTTACTGTGCTTTCAAGCATTATTTAAAACAAAAATAGTTGTTTTATCATTTACATCCAGAAATTCATCCTGAAAATAAACTTAAAGAATTTAATACAATTATACAAATCTGCCTTAACTTCCCCCATTATTTCACGCCCCTCCCACTATTTTTCGTGGGTTGTTTCTAGGGTCCCCCTGGTCGCACGGAATCTGAAGTCGTATTTTGGTCGCACGGAATCTGAAGTCGAAACTTCAATTTTAGTGAACAAATTCACATCGACAAAAAATTATTCCAATAAATATACGAATATAGTGCAAATATTTAAAATGAAAGAACTGAAAGGGAAAAAGAGATGAATGAAAATATTATGTCAATAAGAACTACCTCCCAGTGTGAAATTATCGAAGACTTGACAGTTACATGATTTAGGCGCACATTTATGGCACTTGAAAAACAAGTTACATGGCTCATTTGCTGGTAGTTTCTTTTTTGTTGGTTTCTTTTCATCCATCCCACGTTTCTCGTATTTTTTCATGGTTTTATTTTGCAATAAAATATTTCCAAATTCTCAAGCACAATTTTTATACATTGCAAGACCGTCTATATTCATTAAACTGATTTCATTTACTTTTAATTTCGCGAGGAAATAAAATGTTTGTAATCTATTTGTAAAATTCAACCGATAATAATTATTTAATTTCGAAGAAAAAAACTATGCCATCCAATTTTCATTTTTGAAACATTTGAGTGTAAGCTGTCAAGTCAGCAAAATCTACCACATACCAATAATTGAATCGAGTTATGTAATGTAAGTATACACAGTTCCTACAAAAGTAAGAACGATGAAAGTGAGTTCCACTTATTAATGAGAAGCTCGATTATTTTCTTTGCCGTTAGTTCTTGAGATAATTATATTCCGCTTTCTCCAATATGAAGACAGAGTGCCTTCAGAAATCAATACGAAAAAATAAATTTTCTCCGACTTTTTCATACTTTTCTTTCCATTACGTCAACAGTACAAGGCGAAAAGCTGGAGAGGAGAAGATCCTCCCGAGCGAGGGCTTATCCTGAGCATCATCGATGAGTCGATCTGGCGCGCGTCGACGGCTCGCATCCTGGCGGCCGAGTTCGCCCCGGCTGCGGGGAGATCAGCTGTCTGATTTATGAAGAGGCAATTGGTCAAAACGTAAATGAGATGAGAACGCAGATGCCGGTCGAGATACAGCGAAGTCCATATGAATACTGAACCAGATGCGATACGCGTTATAAAGTCATGAAGGCTTTGTTTTCATAGAAAATGTTTTATAGCCGGGCCATATGTGCAAGTCAGCCTGAAACGTCTTGACTGGACGTCTTCTAGAAAGTCATATACGGTGTCCTGCATCGCAGAGTACGTATGAAAGTTCGGCATTCCGATCAAACTGTCTAGCCATCTTTGAGTAATTAATTGTACCTCTCCGCTGAGGAGAATTCAATTCCGTTCTGAAGAGCGGAGGATCCTGGAGAGAGGAAGTCGTAAATAGCATATGAGGTAGTGAAGCTTTATGATTATCTTCTCTCTCCCTTCGGGGAGAAAAAGAATGAGGGAATAGGCCTTTGGTGTCACGAGATTTGTAACGTGAATATAGTGAATTAGAAAATTTTTGGATTTACCAGCGGTTGATCTTAGAAATGACATTTTCCGCCAGTATGTGAATAAAACGATAACATATAGATTCGTTTATTTAATACTACCGTATCAACGTTTACGCATCACTTCATATTCAACAGGACTTGGTAAAATTTAGTTTTTATTTCTCACTTTTGAGGTACAGTTGATATTGAATCCAGCTATTCCTCTGTACTGTGGCACAATCATGCACCGACATGGAAATGTACTTCTGGAGTAACTACTTTACTTGATATTGTATGTATGTAATCTCGAATAGGCCAACTAGGTCAACGATAACGAGTGTTAGTAAGGCCCAGTTCTGTGTGAGTTTACTCACTAGACACATCGTGAATTTTTGTGGGAACAGCGTCTAGATATAATCTAGATAGCTGTATCCGAGTATTACAACTGCGGTTAGCTGCAGTGGGTGAACTTTTTAAACGGCACAGCTATATGAACTGAGACATAGAATTGGATAACTACAAATTTTTCTTGCCCCCACCGGGAATTGAACCCGGGATAACTTGGTGACGAGCGAGCACGCTGACACCGTAGCAACGGAGGGGTATATATATAGTATTATATAAGGGGCTTGATATTGTATTATATAAGAAACTATTTTTCTAACTTTACTAATATTTCTACGAAAAAGCGTAGTTAATAATAATAATAATAGTAATAATAATAATAATAATAATAATAATAATAATAATAATAATAATGCCTTTCTAATGTGGCGAGGCTCGGGTCATGTGGCCCTCTCCTCCGTCTAACCACTCACGCCTCACGCGAATATACGTAATACATACAACAATAAACAGGCAAAAATATAATTAAATATCTACACAATTTCATAAATAAAGTAATTTAAATTACAAACACGAAAAGGTACAAATACAAAAATTTGAATTAAAATTGAAATTACAATTACAAAAACATTTTGATAGTATGACAAACAGAACAGAGTAACGCAAAATATATTACTACCACAAGCTAACAAATTTATTTTGAACCATAACAGTATTTTGATTCACATTTGTATAAAAGATTCTTCATGGAAAACAAATTAAACTCTTAAAATACAAGACTAACTAGATTATAATTAATAAAAAAGACAAACTGAAATTATACGTTTTAAAAGTAATTTTTAAAGTATTGATATTATAAAAATGTTGGTTACCCTACACAAATCATCAATTATTTCATTTTACAGATTCGTACTTCGATTTCCGTTTTATTTTGGTGCACGGTTGTTAGTGGAACGTGACGAACAAGTCGCAGACAACTTGGGAAACATCCAACACCGATTTCAGAGACGATTCAAACATTGATAAAACCTTCTGCGTTCGATGCCATGACGTGATGCCATTTCGTGATGTGCGAAGCAGCCGAAGCGAACGTGTGAAATCGTGAGTGGAAGGGTCGCGTGTAGCGGAGGTGAGACACCGCTCGCTTGCACGCCTCTCGCATCCCGCATGGCTTGGATTTGCATGCGGCTACTGGCGTCGCGTCACAGCGCCTCTGAGTGATGGTACGGAGGACGAGCACCTCATAGCAGGAAGTGGGGGGCTCACGATAGAAGACGATAAAAAAGAAGAACGATGAAGGAAGAAGGCGAAATAGATGAAAGAAGTTAAAGAATAACGTAAAGAAAAATCACGTTAAAGAAGAAGATGAAACACAATAAAGAGGAACTCTCCCCACACGCTTATCTCACGCTACAACCTTTGAATAATGTATTATATTCTATCATAATTTGTTCTCAGTATAGTTTGTTCATGATTTTTACATACTAAAGCACATGGATTATCCAATCCATTATATGCCCCCTAATTTTAAGAACACGAAAAAAGAAACGTTATGGGGAACTGTTCTTAAAAGAGCAATTTCGTCAGATACTGTATAAAATAAAATGAAACTATCGTATCTATATTATCTATAGACTTACGTTACGTATCGAAATTCAGGTACTTTAAAATACAGCTCTCCCGCATTATTTAGTTGAGCCCTGCTCGAGGATTCTGCCCCGTATCTGAGGAGAACCTACCGCACTACACAGGGTGTTACTACCTAATCCATAAATAATTCAAGACATCGCATGAAAATGCAATATTGTACGAAGTAAATTAACATAGCACTGAATTCTGTAATCTGAAATTCGAAAAATGTGTTCCACGGATCATCTACCGTCAAATGATACTTTTAAATACTTGATGAGAAGGAATTTGAGGGAGGAGAAAAATAAATAAATATAATGAATAATGTTTCATTAATCCAGTATAAGTATACTTAAATTGTATTATTATTTTCATAGTAAAGTCATTTAAGTGGTGTAAATAAATGCTACGTACGATTTCTCCTAAATAAAGCTTCATAATCTGGAAAAGTGGAAGACAACTGAAACCCATTACAGTAAACTCCCGATTATCTGAGGAATTGTGAACAGCGAAACCGTTATTTCAGTGGATAATTCGCAAAACGTCTGTAACAAGGCTGAAATCCTTACGAACATATTTTTAAAATTATATTTACACATTCAACCGCAACTGAATAAACAGTAGTGTTCTGTACTTATGTGTCGGGGATCGGAGCTTGACAATATTTATAGATAAAGAACGTATGTAAAATATAGCCTGGTAAATAATAATTTTGGTTCGAGTGGCTAAGGCGTTGTCCGCTCTTGAGCTGTCTCATTTTCCAGTTTAGCCGGAAATGTGAACCAAATGATACAGAATCTCAACAAAACGCTGATCGAGACGTTCTTTGTGTATACCTCAACGCGGTTTTCCTCGGACAGCCAAAACTTACTTGACCATGGTTGTGGGAGCCTACAAGAAGGATCCATCCTACAAAATGTCTTCAATTTCTAAGTGCATATGTTAAATGGCAAAGTTCGCATTCAGGGAAATTTCGAGACGGTGTGAATGTCGGAGACGCGCGTTTTTCTCAAGGGACAAAGGCGCTTCTTGCTTTACGTGCAACGATAGTGAAGAGAATTCTTTGGAGGGTGGGGGGACACAATGGCGATTGTTTGAAGTGATTCAATATTACTGGGATAATCCCAGCCGCAGCTGCAAATAAACATATAGGAAGACGCGAACTGGTAACGCGAGATCAACTTTCGCTGCTCGCCAAGAAAATTTACTGGCAGTCGCCCATTAAGAACCGAGAAGTGGCTGCCGAGGCGCATTGCCTGAAAAGACCGCGGGGGCGGAGAACGAAAAAGAAGTAACCAACAGCTCCTGCGGTGTAGGTGGGAGCCGACGAGTAGCATGTTTGTTTGCATACATATGCAAAAGATGGTTCAATAGGAAAATGGAAATTGCGATAGAAAGCAATGGAACACAACGCAACAGTAATAAAATACTGTTTTTATTTTTTAAGTTCTTCTATTTACGACCATTATATAAACTAGAAATGTAAATTATAATTTACGACTAAAAATACAAAATTAAATAACTAGGTCAAAATAAAATGAAACGCACTCAAAAAACGTAACATGTACGGGAGGATGAGATAAGAATAATGGAAGGTATGCCATACATGGGTTGTGGACAATTGTAATTAAAACGTGATTGACAATTTAGGAAATATAACTTTGAATAAGAAGTTAATTAAATGTAGCTCAATTAATTAAATCCACTCTACCCCCAATCCTTGCAAAAAAGGCAAAAATTATATATTTTTAAAGTTTACAATAATTCGTATCTGTAATGAAATAGTTTTACTTTAGCTACTTTAGAAATATTTTAATTTACTTTACCAGAATAATTGAAGATATTGTTGATCTCCGGAATCATGAGTAATCAGTAGGTGTATCCGAAATTAATTTAAAGGAATAAAAATGGAAATAATGTAAATGAATTCAAATTTAAATAAATGCAATAAATTACAGTTAAAGAGGATTGGGGAGGAGGAGGTATTTAAAAATTAAGATGATCAAGAAACCTATAAAATTAACTTAAAGTTCTATCTAAAGCATTAATAGTATTCGAATACGACAAGTTTAGTAACCAGGACCAACGAAACAGAGTTTTATTCTCATCTAAGAATCTCCGACAAGAAGTTCCTGGTTTGGCAATCGTGCCTTGCATATTAATTCGAAACATCTTTCCTATACTTCTTTACTGCCTCGAAGGAAAATCTAGTACATTGTTCGGGAGCCCATATCTTGGCATGATCGTGGACTGACACTCCCTTTTTCGGAAATCCAGAGAAACGACTTAACAGGTTACATCTTACAGGTGGCGCATTGAGCGTAACGACTAGAATTACACGTAATCCATAGCATTCGTATGCTAAGTTGATTTTGGAAAGATAACAATTCACTTGTACAACAGCTTTCCGTCCGTGAAAAAATTAGTACAAACTTTCGCAACGATATTCTTAAAAAATAATGTTGTTACAATTGCTAAAAATCAAATACTAGTGTCACAAGAAAAGGTTCATTAATGTTATGAATTTATCAGAGGCTTTAATTTTTTCTGGCTTTACTCAAAGCAAGTTCGACCTAAATGCTACTCTTGTAACAATTCTTCACGGAGTTTCCATTCTCTAACTTCATAAGTTGATCGATCTTATCGAGAAAGGGTTCTGGGTTCCTTTCCCACTTAGTTCTCCTTGGCATTGTCACGATCTTAAGTGGGTCTAAAACAGTCAGTAGTATTACAAGAAATGAAAATTACAATAATTAATATATTGAAATACCTTGTTAGTGAAGTAGAAATAAAATGTATCACAAAAGAATTAAAATATAGAGTTCTATATTAATATTTTTGTTTTGAAGAGAACATGGTGGTAAATATTCTTGCACAATAAATAAATGAAATAGTTAGATAAAAATTGAATGTTAAAAAAGAAGTTTTATATAAAAGAAAACTAGGGTACATTGAACAATAGAATTTAGAATCTGAAGACCTTTTCTGGAGAGATCACATCATATTTTGCCTTAAGTATACCGTTTTAGACTTGACCACTACCCGTTAAAAAAATTGTTTTCCAGATAAATAGAAGTTAACAACGTTCCAACTCCCATTTTAGAATGAACATGTTGNAAAAAATTGTTTTCCAGATAAATAGAAGTTAACAACGTTCCAACTCCCATTTTAGAATGAACATGTTTGACGTGAACAATGGTCAATATCCCACACTCTTCCAGATTTGGATAATGTCCAAAATAGTTGTAACTAATATGATATATCTAAGTACCTGTCACGTATTATGAAGATGGATGAATAGAATTATGTTTTATGAACTTCCACCGAAATGAGGCCAATTAATAGTCGTTGTCTTGCCGTGGCAAAAATACAGTTTCAGTGTCTCAAAATAATTTTTTCCGAAGAAAAAATTGGTGAATTTCTTTTATTTCGACAATTGAATTTGTGCTTCAACTTAGTATATAGTGTAAAACTACAATCAGGTGTACAAAGTACAGAGGAAGCATAAACCATTCCTTTCACCACTAGTTCAAGTACAAACTTAATTTTGTGCATTCGTTCTATGTACGAAGTGAACCAATGTTATAAGTTTCTTCCCTGCATAAACTTCTTTTGAACTAATAGGGATACAATATTCAATATATAAATCCCCCTTTCTTCTACCGGGTATCCGAGTTGCCTTCTGCAGAATTGACAGACCCAGAGAAAGGTATATTGGCCCACCCGGAAGATTCTTGTCGAAATGCCAAAATACAGAACTGTTGCGTGAAACCTGTTACCCGGTTCTATTGTGACTGTCGTCGTAGACAAGACGAGGCGGAAGGACCGTGCGTGAGATGTGACACGGTCAGCGCCACCAGCATGCACCCATCCCCCTTCAGAAGGGAGAAAACGTTTTCTGTTTTCCCTGAAATGAGCTTCAGCAAAACGACCACCACTTCCTTATCCCTTGAACATCTCCACCTGCCGTCCACGTGTAGTACAAAAATTAACAAACGTCCTCGGTTTTGTTTTATAGGCCACCCTTGAAAGATCACTGAAAGTCAGGAATTGGTGTTCATTTATTTTTACTTTGAAACGGAGATGAACGGGAAGACACTCCTCAAAACTCTGTCTGCCTCTCACATTAAAAAGAAACAAATAACAACCTAGTAATTGTAAGATTATTTGAAATATTTAATTAAATTGCCAATCAAAATTCAAATTCGTCGAAATTTAAAGTCGGAAGAATTACTACTCCTCATTTGAGCTGAAGGAAGGAGGAAAAAAGTACTGTAATACTTTGAGTGTATTGTTTTTAATTTTTGCTTATGTCTACAGTAGTATTTGCTATTAAAGTCTTTCCATAATAAAAATAAGTTGTATTAAAAATGAATAGAAAATTCAAAAGAATATCAACCTACATACTTTATACGAGTTGGAATTTTCTCACATTAAATCATAGCAGTTCAAAAATTGTGTCATTTACTTTTAATCGTAGTTGTGAAATTTATGTAATATATACCTATATACTTCAAGATATCCTCCGCCATATTTTGTAAATATGTCACTTTCGGATTTGCAAATACCATTCGCATGAAATGTTATTCTTTGCACAAGTTCATGATATGGAAAGGAAAATGCAATAAAGAGAACGGAACAGTAAGTAACTAACATTTTTAGAGATTTTTCTACATTTGTTTGTATTTGCATATTGTATGATTAGTTTGATCATCGATGACTCCCAAAGTATTTCACATTAACAACAGAGAAAAAAAAACCTTAAGAAGAATTATTAACACTCAGGTAAGTGGTGTCAGTGCGCACGTCTCCCGAAATTAATCCAATTACCGTAACTCAATTCTCGAACACGCGAACATGAACGCGCTTTGTCTAGCGATAAAGACTCCTGATCCTTGGCCTAGACGAGCCACTGCATCCACCCGCACCCGTCGTGTCCAGCGGAGGCAGCTGCGAGTCAGTGGTCAGTGCGGTCGCTCCCCGGGGGGCAGATTCGGATCTCTCACTCCGCAGCGCGTTGAGGTAGAGCACCAGCGCGGCGCCCCGCTTCCACGGACGACGGGGAGGCGTCGAGCAACGTGCATGGGGAGGGGGGTGTTGCTAAACGGGGAGCACGAGGAAGGGGGGAGAGAGAGAGACAGACGAACTAAGGCATAAGAGAGACGATGAGTAGCAAGGAGGTTGGCGAAGGGTGGGGGAGATTATCGGGTGTCCAGATCCCCTTGTCCCTTAAAATATTATTACGAAAAAGAAAACATTACTGTGAAGTTTTGAAAAGGTTGTTGATCTAACGCGAAATATTGAGTTGGCGCTTAATTTACATATAACATAAAAAATATGAACCATTGTAAGAGATTATTTCCTTTACACCTCACCCCCCGTTCCCCGTTGAGCAAAATCCTGTGGTAAGGGATCATGTTAGGGGAAGGACAGTGGAAAGGGAGGTGGGACGAGAGAGAAGATACGGGATAATCAAGGCAGACGAGGAAAGGAAGGAGAGTGGAAGAAAGGATGCCTAAATCACCTGCATTTAGACTAATGTACTAAATGTTGTGCCGACGTTGTGATAACGCACGCTGTCTTCATCAGGCATCACTGCATAGCGAATTAGGTCACATCTTGGTTGCAAACACTTTTAGAAGTAATGGAATATTTGTAATACATTTCAACTGCAACCTTAAAGAGTGTTAAAAGGACTAATCTTCAATGGAGTGATGGCTTTTTTATTTCGTGCGTTGAAGAAATATAGGCATGGGAGCAAAAAAAAAAAATACATTAGCTCAAATGCTACGACTTCAATTTATATTGGTCAAAAAGTTTAAAATTGGATTTTCCCCTGAGTACGAAGCAGTTACAAGACATGTTGGGTTTACGAGGAGATAAGAGAAGAATGAAGTATCGAAGGGGACCTATAAGAGTGGGAATTATACCGGACAATAAATAATTTGGAGACCAGATCGTGTGAATATTTGTCTAGAGGCCATAAATGGAATGTCGTAAAGTTTTTATTTTTTAAAAAATCTTGATAAAGTATAAAGAGTAAATTCCTACAAAAAATACTGATGAAAGAGGAAGAAATGAGAAAGTTGTGTTTAAAAAATACAAAACTTATGTAAACAACGAGAAAAACTAAAAAGACTCACATGCGAAGTGCTTCCTCAAATTATATTGATACGTACGTTGTCAATATTTCTGTTGTGTGTTTCCCGTTACGTCAAAATATTCGTACATCCACCTCATTCTCGCTCCACCTACTCACTCCACTCCGAAATTCACCTTATTTATTTCTGTCCTGCAACGTTTGTCAAAATATAAGCGGTTTTGAATATTTATGTTATAGATCGAGTTTACACGATGAGCCTACATCTTTTAAACTGCACGTTAACGTTTAGCTCGTAACAAGCCGGAGCTCGTTTCCCTTCGTGTAGCAATCAGGAGACTAAGCACGCTTTTACTACGCGGAGTCTTCTCGCGTCTGCTCGCCGCAAATCGACTGCTCCATCATCCCGCGTGCGAGGCTCGGCGCCGGTCGCTATTACGCCATTACACCATTACACCCTTCGCTGCCTCCGGTTAGGAGACGATTAAGCGTTAATTGTTTATCTTTTCCCTAATTTCGCTCCTTTTCTCGAAAACGATCGGGGCCAAGGCTTCAATTTGGATCGCAATATCCCCCCTACCCTCGGCACCCGCTCTTCGCCGTGGGGTATAGAGACTGCCGCTGTCTTCTGAATTACCCCTTGCGTTCATTAATTCTCAGGCGCGGTATTTCCTGAGCGAGATGTGCGTCTTTGTTTCTGGGAAGGGATGCGCCACACTCAAATCACTAGGTTGAGAGATATGAGCGGGGTTGCCATTCCGGTAATGTGTAGGGTGAAGTTCATACAACCCCTTCTTCTAACTCAATGGTTGTATTTGAAGTTTAGCGTGATCCAATTCTTTACTCATATTTATTTATTTTTGATAAATTGACAAGATTACCAAGTTTTTTGTACAGATAAATTGTAACAGTATGTATTTGTTAATAATTGTAGTATTATAATCTCTTAAAACTCGTTAAATATTCAGAATAGAACACCAAGCACCTAGCAGCATTTCTTCTTTTCAGAGGGACACACACACACACACATGATCTTTCTTTGGGGCGTAGAAATGTTAAATCCACTTCTACCTTTGGGACATTTGATCGGAATTGGTGGGATGGTTCCTCACTTTTTTCCGGAGGGTAGATTAGTTCCACGTGGCCATAAAAAGTTTATAACTTCTTTCTTTGCTACAATTTATTTATTTGTATTTTTCGAATTTTCTTAAATATTGATCATAGTATCCTGTTTTTAGTCTGATGTCAGATCTTCCGGAAATTCAGCTCTCGCACATTAACAATAAAATAGACAAGACCAACAACAATAAAAATGGACAAATTATGTCCAATTCTCATTCGTTACCTTACCAGAAATGTGTCTCGCGGCATGACGTGCTGAAGGGATGGTGTTCGATTAGTACATTCGACCTGTAACTGTACCACAAGTAATATAGTGGAACTGTACTTAATGACTTTATATGCTTCTTGTACATAGTGTACTCAGTTTATCTATGATGCAATAAAGTTATTATTATGTAACACGATCAATTATTATCCGGGATTTACTGGCGAAGAGTAACAGGCAAAATTCTAAAAAAATACAATGTTATTGATGAATCAAATTATACTAGTCATTCTTTTAAATTTCTGTTACATTAACTAAATTTGTGATATTGAAATCACTATATTATGGAAGATAAAGGGAAACCATAAAAAAGAATTTTCTTCTTTTAATGCGAAACAAATTTCAATCCGTTCAACCTACAATAATGCAGTTCATGACTACCACCAGCGACCTAACTTTACAGATCCAAGTTTCATTTATTAGCAATGGCAAAATGATATTTATGAGCGATGAAAAATTGTCTGGCTCGTCTTTGCACTTTTTTTCAGCAAATACTGCAATGATTCCTTCGCCACTTGTGGAGAGTGAAAAATTCTAATTCCATTTTTTTATCTTGACACTATGTTAATGGCATTATTTTATACATCTTTCTTATTAATCTTATTATATTAATTACTGCATTAAAGGGCGTAATGCAGTAATCTTTGCGTCTTATCAATTAGTCATTAAATATAGGAAATGTTACTCTGAATTTAGAGTTAAAATAGGAGAATCCAATTTTTGAATTTAAATTGTAGGCGAAAGTTTTCGTATTACTGCAAAACCATATTTGTTAAGTTTGGTGCATACCTTGAAGATATTCAATTCTTTAACAATAAATCATTTAATGTACGTTTTCGCTTTAGTTCCAGTAACTACAACTTCCAGGTAAAAACAGGGAGTGGTGTTGCATCAATGCATGGAATATGTATATTATTTTGTTTACCATGGTGTGTCATTATTATCGTCAATATATTGTTATATAATTGAAGAAACCTTCCCCAACTACTTTCGGCATCATTAACGTCTGAAATGGTCGATGATAGAGGTATATCCTTTGTTCACCCAGGCTGAGAATTTCGTGTTTGCGATGAAGTCATCAACGTCGGGGAAAAGCCTTTCTGTAACTGAATAATGAGACAACAATGAACACTTCTAGACTTTGATCATTCACTCAGGTAAATTTCACGAGATCGTTTGAGAGTGTGAGTGGTTGATGTCCTGTGGAAGATGTCACAGGGAACCACGAGAAGAGGGAGACAGCAAGAAAGATGAGACTCCGCTGCCACCACTGTTTATACAAACGGATCATTACCGTCATAAAGGTTTATTACGGATATTTTGGTGCAATGTGGTCCGGAAGTCTCTTGACTTCTTCAGACCCGTTGCGTCCGCCGGCAAGGAGATGAAATTTTAATAGCTGCTCTGACCCAATTTCGTGGAGCTGCGGCGACTTGATCACAACGCACCCGTCGTGATGTACCGAATGCCATGATGCTTCATAAGCTTTGGAACTTCCTTTCTTCGCTGCCGACCAATCGAACCAGGGCATTGAGCGAAGCTCTCACGTCGATTCTCGCGCGTTGTTCTCACTCTCGAACAGTCTACCTTCGTTAGATTGTATCGACTCTCACCGATTACAACCGCCACAGCGTGTGTCATCTCGATTAGCGCCTCATTAAGAACCTGAACAAACAAGGCGAGATTGGAACAGACAGTAAATGCTTAGGAACTGCCATCGGATAAGGCGCGGCAAGGCGCCGATTGGAAAAGCCGCCGCCACTATTATCACCACTCTCACCTCGAAGTATGACCTGCTTATAGGTCTCTGCAACCATTAGTACCTCTACTGACATAATTTATCATCCACCTCCTTCAAATGGTCATCACTATTTCTACTGCATCATCGATGTAGTAATCAGCAATATCACCATGCTCTGCTCATATTCATCTCATGTCAACTCGTAGGGAGTCTCAAATGCCAAATCTGACAATTTTATCTAAATGCATAAGAATAAAAAAATGTTAATTCCGTTTATAACGATAAGATCGGAATAATGACAAGCAAAGAATAATCCAGAGTAAAATATTATATTTTTAATGTTTCCATCATACTTTGAGGCATATTTGTTACAGGTTAATTCGTATAATATTTTCTGTACACAACATAACCCCTTCACTCGTAGTTTAAACTTTTCTTAACAGAATCTCACATCTTGCCAATTTTCTTGGTTTCTAAACATAATATTTAAAACTACAGAACACGAATATCTTCACCACTACTGAAGTGCACTTTCTTAAGGTAGTTGCCGGGCGCTAGTCAAGCACACAACTATGGTAACGAAAATTTTATCTATTCTGTTTATATTGAAAATAATCATTATTGCATTAATTCATGAATTATGGTGTATAAAAAATTGAGAATCATTAAATTTACTGTTTAAATTCATACAATGTGCATAAAAAATGGTCTCTTCTTTGACTTGAGTTTTCTAGTTTTCCGACTGATTTCATTGAATAACTTTCTTAATTGTCCGAAAAGACAAGGCAAATTTTGCCCTGTTGTTTTCCACATTTAATTATATCCGAACAATAGTTAATCGATAAATTATGAAATTTACGATCCAAGAAAGTATATCTTTCGTTTAAAGTCCATATATTATTTTTCTGGTGTTATACCATTGCACGAGCGTTCCTCCAGATTCGAGTGTTTCCTGTTTATTAATACATATGTAACATTTTCCCATAATATTACCTTATGGTTTTGTAAAGGAGTTAATGTTTTAATGGAATATCCACATCTGTTTGGGATGTCTGGTGGAGTGTTATCAAGGTCTGGACATAAAAATAATTATAGCGAAACGGATCCTACCATATTCCATCAGTTCAGTACTGTTCTATGGGCTTTAAGTTAATGGAAAGCATCTCCCCAATGCCTTGGCATAAGACGATTTTGCAGCTTGAGGTTGAATTTTAAGTACAAGAGTAACAATCAGATTCGTACTCGGCAAAATCGGGGATTGCGAGGTAATAATACATTACTTTACAAACATTCAATGACCTAATCTTCAGTGCGCGGATTCATACCAGGTCGAGTGCTGTGATACAACTATTTTACGTCGTGTGATTAAACATTCCATGACAACAGGAAAACAGAGGATGCGTCTCCTAATTGTCGCTACTCCGAGAGAAATAAAGTGGGAATCAAAACCACAGAATCGAAAAAATTGGGATGAAACGGAATCATCGTGAAAATAATAGCTAGATTTCATGTGAATTACTCCCTAGATAACAGTTCTTTAACTAGCTACTTTGGAGTCAGCTTGGCTCTGTGGGTAGAGCGCTGAGTTGCTGGCTGGATGGCCGAGATGCGATCCCCGGTGAGGTGGGGATTTTTCATCACACCTCAACATCCAGACTGACTCCCAGGATCTACTCAGTCTGCTGTAAAATGATTTATCCTGGGGTCAAACCGGTCGGAGCGAGATGCTGATCACATCTCCTCCTTCTGGTACCAAGGTCAAGTAATTGCGGAGCTCTACACACCGCGAACCTCTTGGGCACCCCTTCAGGGACAGTTTTTGAAACTACATATTTTGACGAAAAGTAATTATAAAAAGTTTTATTAGGGACATGAACCATGGATCTTGTTATAAATATGGGAGCACTTTTTCCCTTCACTACCGTAATCTCTTACAAAAGATGACTTGTTTATTCATGTGAGTTACATTTTTTTATCTTTTACTCGAAAATTTCTATTTCAAAATAAGCTCCCTCATTGGGTAGGACAGAAACCTTCAAATTTTATAATGACTAAAATAAACATAAGCTAGGAAAATTTAAACACGAACTCAACTGGTCTAACATGAAATCTTGCCGGGAATTTTGGTATGATTTGGGAGTATTTGTGTAATCAGGGTGAATCTTACTCAACGCCTGATAATATTTTCCTGAGAAAATTTTGCGAAGAAACATGTAACTTTTTCCCGTAACATTAAGTTAAAATGAATGGAGGACAATAGTAAATATGTTTCAGATAGCTACTTCACCCTTGCTTCGCCTCCATTCCTGAGTAGGATTACCTATAAATTCTTGTTAGTCTATCCAATTCTCTGTTATTACGGGGTCGTCCAAAAATAACGTAACACAACTTAGGGGGAGGGGAGTTTATGATACTGTTATGCTGAGTTACGTTGGGAAAAGGTGGTTTTATACCTGGTGCTACATAACGCTTAATGTAACGGTATGTTTTTCTGAGCGTTTTTAACCTTAAAGTTTGTCCACGAAATCTACGAGCTCAACCGCTCAGAGAGAGCTCAGAACACCGAGGTACGGACATTTGAGTCGGTCTATCAAAATTTGTCCTCACATTTTCCGATTAAGAGATAAAAACTTTTCTTCACGGTTGGGGAGGTAACGTGTTCCACAATTATAGGGGGGATAAGAGGTGTTATTACTCGTGCATTTTTTAAGGGAGGGGTGTGTTAATCATGGTAATTTTTGCGTATTGTAATTCATGGATGGTCTTTCATGTCCTTACTTACTTCAATATATCCTCTCCAGCTCCAATTAAACCCGTAAAACAAAATTCTGGATCAGAAAATGTCTTTGTATAGTGTCCTGCTGAAGCTGGACGGTCGCTGACCGCTCGGTGAGCTTCCACAGAGCCTCGCGCAGCGGGAAACCGCCCTCAAAGAGGACTACGGGGCGTCGCGCCACTAATATGCCGCTGAGCCATCGTTCCTATCGGCGCGCCGCATCTCGAATGGCTCGACCAGTTTGCTCCGTTGGGGATGCACCGGATCGTGAAAGGTTCACTCGAAGGGTACGTGAGAAATTAGGCGACACATTTTAATTAGACTACACCAGCGGTCGCTGACGTTTTTGACCTCTCGGACCACTAAATTGATGAATTTAAATTTTGCGGACCACTAAGTGTGTTTATATAGATGGAAACGTTTGTCAAATAATAGCCACAAAAATTTGAATTTTAAAAATATTAAATGAACCTATTTGACATATCACAACTAAGATACTTTTTACTTATTGAAAAATTATGAATACTTATTTAATCAAACATATTTATTCAACAGGCGCAATAAGATCTAAGAGGTTATTGTTGTTTAAGACGTGAATCTCCTTCAATACCTGATTGGACAAACATGAAGTCAGAGAAGTGTTTTCAATGTTTGTCATTAGTTTCCGGATTTTCAGATATAATTAAAAAATATATAATTAACGAATATGTGTGTCGTAGTAAATACGTTTCTTCAATGGAACAGAATTTGCGATTAATGGACAGATTTTGCTGCAAACCATCATTATTTTGTCACGGACCACTGGTTGGCGACCTCTGGAGAACAGAAGTATTTCAAAACAACCTATAATTTTAAAATTGATGTAGTTATTGTTTCTTACATATTTATGATAAGGAGGATTTTAGATGAAAGTCCTAAGTTTGATCTACCGTTATATTGGTAGAAAACATTTTTGGATGAATTCGGTGAAATTTAGAGTAGTTGTATGGGGAAGTCGTAGAATATGAAAATCATGTCATGTTAAATGGGATTAGTTCAGATTGTCGGAATGTGTGATTGAACACAATATACTACCGGTATACGTAAGTACTTTTAAATGTGGTTTCTAGTCGGAGAGGATGAGAAAAATTTTAATGGACGTTAATTCAAAAGGATACGATATTTAAGGTTATGTAACATACGGATGTACAGAGTACAAATTAATGTAGTATCAAATTTAGAGACGAAATTTACTGTCTGTTATCTACGGCATTACCGTTTCTCAATGGTCGCCAATGGCATGTGTCAAACAATAAACGCGTCGAAACCAAATCTTACCGAAATGGGGAACTTCTTTGCCTTCTATAGTTCAAGATGCGCATTTGCAATGTTTCTTCATACACGAGCAGTTAGACAAATTTCTGGTTCCAAGATTCACTTCTTCAGAGCGACAAATGAGGTTGCTTAAAATCACGGACGGCAGAAATATCTTCCGGGTGAAAATACTTTTATCTAACCTCCTGTGCAAGAAATTGAATTGCCCCACTATTTATTTTGTCAAATGGCTGGTATTGAACGCTACCTCTAAAAAAAGGAATTTACAATTAATAATTAATTTAATAAATGTATTATCAAAATAACTGTTACAAAGCGGGAAGCTATCAACAAACTCAAATTCTTTAGAAGCAAGCAAGAGACCATTCCATGATTTTCGATTAAGAGCCCGAAGGCCGTGGTGGATTTAATATGTTTAAAAGGAGTTATTTAACAAATACGTTCTGTCATCATTTTGTTCTTCCCACATTATAATGTTTTATTTTTAGTATCCCATATTATTTTTAGTATCCAATGTTATTGCACATTATTCCCATTTATTATTTCCATACTAAAATGTCATTAATTCATTATTTCCATATGTAATCGTTTGGTGACTTATAAATTAGCGAAATAAACAATTCCATTATATCTGAGAAAAGATACATTTTCTTGTATTATTTTCTAGAAGCAATATAATTACAAGTGAGCGGAACACCCACCCGCAGTAGTAAACTTAAGGAGCATAAAGATCCTTTTATACTTCGCGGTTCAGTGTTGGTCGCCTTAGGGCAGACACCCACGGATCATCGCGCCACGTGCGGCAGAGTTAGAACAACCGTATCCCAGCCGCCATAAAGACTTCAGAATTATCTGGTAGAACCCAATATGCTGTTATTCCGTGTATTTTAAACCCCGTGGCGGAGGGGAGATGTGACGTGAATTATATGATCAGGGTTTTCAGGACGAGGACAAGGACCTTTGTTGATGGAATGAAATTTTAAATAGTATAAAGGAGCTTGGAAGCTATAAAATGAAAGATTTAAACCAGGTAGGTGACTATATAGATCACATAAATGTTTCTATGTTTATGTTAGTCGGAGAAGGTCCTGAATTCATTGCAACGCTACACAGCAACGGAATTTTCAAATTTGATGATCGATGTAAAGAAAATATGGGACAAAATCACATGCTACATAGTCATGAATAATTAATTATTGTAAATAATATTTCCTTGATATTTCATCCTAATTTATGCTTAAAGAATGTTCTGGGACGAGAGAAATTTTCTTTAGTAATGGAGAATAAGAGCGACGGATCCAGCCTATGATTCGCATACCGTCGGCAGATTGTTCCTCGTTTTAAAAATCTTATTATTTAATAACCCAAAGATATTTAGGATTCTAATGCAAACTTTTTACGAACATTTAAATTATTGAATTCGTATTTTAACATCTGATTTACTCGAATTTGCTCGATAATTGTTCCCCATTCCATAAGTGTCTGACACGGTATGTTCTGGTGACCCCCCAATCCATTACTGGTCGGAAAATTCAGCTGAACCAACCAATAAGAAGAAATCTGTTTCTATGTTACATATTTCAAATCATGAACTTAATAGGAAATTCCAATACCTCGATACATTCGTGACGAATTACAAAAGCTGTCGAACGTAATTAATCAGTCGCTCTTCCACGAACCCTCCAGAATCATCCAAGCCTCACACACATACACACACTTCCACAAATCGTTCTAAGCACATCTTCACTTTCCTACGTACCTACATTTTCAACATACTTACAAAGCTCTACGTTAAGATCAACTTAAATTAATGTTAATTTGAAATTTTTTGATATTTGATATTGAAATTTATTTCCAAAATACATCCATACATACATAATTAACAACAAAAGACGTGCTTTTTTAGGTTTTACATTACTTTTACATAGTTAATACAACTTTCTTCATTCAATTATTCTAACAAATTATTTTACAATAAGTTATTTACATACATATAATTGAAATTGAAATTTATTTTCCAGTTTTGCAAAAGTTTTACATATGTTTAACAACAAGTTTTACAAACATCTTACAAAAAAGTTTTACAATAATAATAATAATAATAATAATAATAATAATAATACAAAAAGTTTTACAAAAAGTTATATAATAAGTTACGCAAATTATTTTAACATATAGTTTTTCAAAAATTTAACAAATCCTAATTCTAACAAATTTTATTAAAGACCTCTCTTACTTTTCATGAACTTGTCAGAGAGATATTTATTATTCTTTACTATCCTACACTACTGATTTCTATGTATTAAAACTTAAGTACATGTTATTTTATAGTTAAACAATTATGCAATCTTATATGCTATTATAAAATTTAATGTTTACATGAAAATACTTAAATTTACTATTGTTTTTATTATTATTATCTAACATCCACTTTTTTAGTTCCTTTTTAAACTTATATTTTGTTTCTAATTCAATTAGATTTTCGGGTAAATTATTTAATAGTTTAGGTGGCTTAAAATCTATTTTTCTTTCTCCATATTTATTGAAAACATTAGGAATCTGAAAAATATTTTTTTCCTTGTTTTATGCTTATGTTCATGTATCACTAGTAAATTTTCCTTTCCTTTTTGTTATTAATTCAAATTCATATATTTCTCTTATCTTTAAAATTTTTTCATTTGCATACTTTTGATTCATGTTAGTAGATTTGATTTTGCTGAAACATTTAAGTGCGTTATTCTGTAATTTTTGTAAAATTTTTATGTGTGTTGATGTTGAGCCCCAGGTGATGATTCCATATCTTAATACTGATTCAAAAAGTGAAAAATAGATTAGTTTGAGCATATACTTAGGTGTAATTTCTTTCATTCTACACATTCTCCATATACAAATTCTCAGTTTTTTTGCGATGTTTAAAGTATGATATTTTCATAAAATATTTTTGTCTATAATTATGCCTAAGTATTTTAGATTATTTACTTGTTCAATGTTATTTGAACATTTACGATTTTGAAAAATTTTATGTAAACAATTTATAATATGAAAAATTATTTCTGAGTCAATTCTTTTAGTATGTGAAATTGTGATATGTAATAATTTTGTTTTATTTTTATTAATAGTAAATCCTTTAGCATGAATCCACTTTTGGAACTTCTCTTTATTATTCTTTATATAATAATAATAGATCACTAATTATAATTCTGAAATGTGACCGTCAAGTTGTTATTAAGTTATTTAATTTCAAACAATATGAAACAATAATAAAATTTACTCTTCACAACCGGCGTTTTGCTGTTCGAAAAACCTAAGAAACTTCCGCTATTTTGTGATACAGCAAAAGAATAGGGTGTGTTTAGCGTTTTTGGATTCTCTGAGAAGTAACAGAAGAAACATTCTTGCATGGAACATTATCTCACGCCCCCCCCCCCGATTTGAAAAGGAAAGGGTTTTGTAGACTTTGGATAGTTGGATACCACAGATCGGAGTAATAAAAAAACTACTTAAAACCGATGTCGGGTAAGCGAAGATATAAGTGAAACAATCATCAAACCTTTGTATGGAATGATATATCATCTGACGACTAATCCATAGAAAGCTACAACCAGTGTGCCCAATAAAGGTGGGATGATATGGCTAATTACTCGTAAACCGCAGTAGTATTACATGGAGCAGAATCGATTGGTTCGTGTAAATGGGTGGAGGGCATGCAGTCGTCCCTGAGAAATGGCCGTGGTCGCGGTAGGAGGGAGGGAAGAGGCAGCGGGGGTGGATAGAGGCTGTGAGCCTACGGGGACAGGTTGTGTGAGGTTGGCAGCTGCACGTCGGACGCGAAACGTACTGCCCACTGCCCGCACACTGCATGCGGGGCGGCTGGTGGCGACTAGGAGACTGGAGGTGGATGGTGGATTGGATGGGAGGTTAGAGCGGCAGTGCTCGGGATGCTACAGACAGGGAGATCATACGGATGTCTCAAACTTACAACCCTCCCTCCCGAATCATTTTTTATTCCCAAGTTCTGACGGCACTTGTACTTGATCGCTGGACATTACAAGACTTGTCTAACAGTTTCTTGAAGATTCCTTAGAAGAAGGTACAGATGATTTTTGAGTATAAAACTCTTGGACGATGCATGATTTGTTACCGGATATTCCGAATCTTTTTGTGGACTCGGTTCAAAATTCTCCTGAAATTTAACCTTAAGAACCAATAGCCTATACATTTAAGAAATTTCTAGTAAAAATATTAAGTACATTTAATGTGTTATTTATTAAGGTTTTGTATTCTCTCTGCTACCGCTTCCAATGTTCGTATCAAAATTTATTAAGTCCCCACATGTGATAACACAGGCCAGATGAAATGGCGACAAGTCGGAAATCGAACCGTGCTCTAACTGAAACGATATTGACCGCTATACTTCCCTTTCTCCTTCCACACCTGTTCGTCATTTTTATCCTGGCCTAAAACCCGGAATATTCAGATGGTACAGAGATCACCCCGTGTGATCAGTGTAAAAGGTCCCCTTCTCGATTTCTGGTTCGTAGCCATTTTTATCCGGCCGTATTTAGTGTATATCTTCATTTGTATATGAAAGAAAGGTATACATCCCAAAATATGTTTTGCAATTTCAGCGATTTCTTCAGAACGCACCAGATTCAAACATTTATTTTCTGGACGTTTTTATTTGTTTATTCCCGCAAATTTCTACTTTCAAGCATGATTCGTATGGGAACAAGAATAGGATCAATTAAAAAAATCAAGTATCATACATTAAGGTCTTTTTCATCGACCTTTATTTCCAAAGGTAATAAATTATAACAGGTGTTGCATGATAGTTAGAACATTATTAGAATTAATCAACTATATTTATTATTCTGAAAATAAAATTACATTTAAGATTATCACCGCCCAAATAACATTTCGTCCTCACTGCGCTGTGCGTCTACAAGGACCAGCAGTTTCTTCGGACAGACTCAGGAAGCTGAACGAGCAGATGTGACGACGCAGGAACACAATACAAGACACAGGCAAGGTGGCCAGAGAATGCATGCGTCTGTTGTGCTGACAGTCAATACAATGCAGGTTACGGGCAGAACGATACGTGACTGGTGGGGTTAATGCTTACATATTATTTTACTCGCATTAGAAAAGTGACGAACGATCAAACGTCTAATCTCGAGATATTCGTGAACCAATTTTGAAACATCGTAATACTTATCATAGACTTATTGTAAATAACCAATGGTAAAATCATCAGCATACAATAAAGTTTATTGGATATGTACCCTGATTAACTTTCATACAATTTGACTCCTTGTTGCATTATCTTTTACTTTTTAAAACATCATTGACAATATAATTTGTTATAATTTGTTATTATTTGAATCACCTGACGACTACTTAAAACGAAGTCGAAACGTTGTGAGTTCGTATCACAAAATATGTATTATTCCACCATAGAAGGTCACACATCTTGCGTAATTTATTTAAGAAAAAAGATCGGAAAAATTTGCGGTAATCCTTAAGTTAGCCGGATGCTAACATAAAATGTCGTACTTAATATTAATGCCACTTTACATTCAATATTAACATAATGAAAATCGTTGTAATACTTTTTAAGATGATTATGATTTTAGTAAAATTCAAACGTGGAGGATAAATACAAGAGATAACAAAATGTGAGAATATTATTGATTAATTTCCGTTGATTTATTACCACGTAACATCATTGTCATATTGGTATCAGCACTACATTTGCTTATGTATTTCAGATGTGTATCAGTGACAAACTGAAAGAATAATCCCGGAAAACATCGAAAGTATATCTTCTGGAATTCTGCAATGCTTCCATAATGGTTAGAATATTGAACTTAAAATTCATACAAAACTAGATTTTAATTTAGTTAAAAATACACTTAATTTAAATTTAATTCGGTTCATAGAGAATATAACAGAATACATTAATATAATACAAGTTACAACAATAATAATAATAATAATAATAATAATAATAATAATAATAATAAATCGGAATTACAGATTCATGTCGCCGATGTAACCAAACCAAAGAAACTCTCGAGCATATCATTGGTGGTTGCACACAGTTGGCCCAAAATGATTACAAAACTAGACACGATAAATAAAAATTCTCCTGGAAATTGCAAAATCACTGAACTTAATTAAGAATCCCATACCACCAGACCATCTGTATAAACCTCAACCAGCCCTGCAAGACGATTTGAAAGCAAATATTTTGTACTGGGACAGAAGCACTCTCACTGACCTAACAACAATTCACAACAGACCAGATATCATCCTTTGGAAAAGAAAAGAATCAAAAGTGTATCTCATCGATTTTGCTGTCGTAAATTACAACAATCTAGAAAAAACAAAGAACGACAAAATATCAAAATACCAACAACTAGCCTTTGAATTTAAAAAACTCTGGAATGTTCAAGAAGTGATCATAGTGCCTATCATTTTATCTACCCTAGGACTAGTACCCCAATCCCTGGTCGACTCCAATAAAAAACTCAAAATCAATCAAATAAGTAGATTGCAACACAGCGTCCTTCTGTCCTCAGCCCACATTACCAGAAAGTTCTTGGACCTAAAATAGATTCTTCCTCCCAGCAGAATTTGATTTAATAATCCACTGCTGAGAGAAAAACCAACACAAGTTGAGAGAACTAAATAAATAATAATAATACTATAGTTTCTGGATAGTATATAGTAAAAGTGTATAGTAAAGTACATAGTAAAAATGAAATTTGGACATTCGGAAACCAAGAAATAGAATGCGTCAAAAGGTTTAAGTATTTAGGAATTAACTTCACTATGAACGGGTCGCAACTCGCTATGAAACCCGCAAATTAAAAGGCATGACTACTCTGAAAATAATAAACCAAATGAGATACAAAACCCCTGAGATCCAAGTCAGTGTGTGTGGTAAAGTGTTCTGTGGTACACTTAGGCCAGCCTTGTCGTACGAGTCTTAAATTTCTCTACTCGAATCAAGCACCAAAATCCTTGAATCTGCAGCAGCAAATTATTTGAAAGATATTAAGCGATTATCTCGTAACGTTTCAAACTCTGGACTTTTCAAAGAATTTGGATACTTAGGAATTAGTGTTGAAATTGAACTGCGTGTAATAAAGTTTTCGTTAATTTATTCAGGGAGGGGAGCTTGCTTGCAGCCACATGCCTCCGCGAAGAGTTTAAGAGAGTATCCAACGGGGTGGGTTGGAAAAGTAAAAATGTTCTTGTACCGGGTGGGCCTGGGTAACATGTGGGAAGAATTTATCTACAATGATATTATATTTATTGATAACATTAAAAGGAGGGTTATGGACATACAGTCTCAACAACTCGAAGCAGATTGGCTGGGTAAAATATCACTTTGTCTACAGAAACTTCTCGACTCAGGATGGGGTAAGGAAAAATATATAGAACAGGTAGGGATGAAAGCGCGATGTGGTCTAGCTTGGTTTCAAACGGGCAGTTGGGCTATTAGAAAAATTAAAACAATCGAGAAGAACGCCATCTGCGTTCTCTGCGGGGAAATGGAGGATTGGGTATATATTGTGTTAACGTGCGAGGCGACAGAAAGATGGCGTCTAAGTTGGATTCAAAGGGAACGTTTTGAACAGAATAGAAATGAAAGATTAGGAATTATAATACCAAGGGAGGGCAACAACGAATTCAGGGAACTATTAGGTATTTTTCTATGGCGCGTGAGGGTAATAAGGGAAAATTAATTCGCGAATTTGAAAATAGATAAATAAATAGAAATTTTAAATACGTCAATCTAATCAAAATAGTTTTACTGTTCTTTATTTTTTCGGTCGTTTATTAAAGTTAAAATTTTCATTTATGTGTGAACAGAGTGTGCGTGAAAAATGATTCTGCCGGGATGATATGTACTTTTCTTTTCCAGGAAAACATCGGAGGGGTTTCGTATTCAAAGCGCAGCCGATAGAGTCAAACCACCGAGACAACAGTTCGGAGCTAGGGAGGGACGAAAGAACATAACGTGTTAACTAGCTTGTTATTATTTGTTCTTCTTGCCCTGACCGTCGGTTTTCCGTGGTTCCCATCGGTGCATAACGAATACTCGAATTGCAGTCTTCCGCTTACAATCGTAAAACATTCGGTATATTATTTTTATTTTTATTGTTTACTTATTTCCTCTACTCTACTTAATAATCATTTAGTCGCAATTACCAGTTAATGCAACTAAAAATTCGTTAAGTAAATGCCAGGGTAGTGTATGCACTGCCCACGGCAATCAAGGGCTCTTTTAGCGGCGCGTGGGCCCTCTGCCCCGCCAATATAATATGATAAATCTCTAAATATTGTATTTCTGTTTATGTATATGCAAATAAAGCCCATTTTGATTTGATATAAACACGAGCCAAGGGAAGTGTCAACCACAGACGAAATCATGATACTTTTCAATCAACTAATCCAAACCGACAGATGCTACCGTGCCAATAAACAGGATATTATAATTAAGGACTTGAAAAACAGAACCTGCTTGCTGGATAACGTAGCAGTGCAAACTGATAAAAATTTAGCGCAGAAAGAAGCAGAGAAGCTGCTGAAATACAAAGATTTGGCTACCGAAATTAGTAGGATGTGGGGAGTTAAAACAAAGATTACCCCTGTCATTGTAGGTTCCATTGGAGCGCTATCTGTAAATTTAAAAAGCATTTAGATTCCATCCCAGGCAAACCAAGAGAGTGGGAAATACAAGAGATCGCTCTTTTTGGCACAGCCCACATTTTAAGAAAGTGCATCCAATCCTTTAGAGAGCCGGTAGTAATCTGAGATTGGAAATTTGAACCAGCTAGAACATCTTTAGAGCTGTGATGTGAACATCACTACATAAAATAATAATAATAATAATACTAATGGTATTACATTTCTCTCTCTCTCTTTCTGCAATTTCAATGCCCTTCCTTCACCACTGAAAAGTGACTGTACTCCGAAGTATGCTTGTCATTACTTATACTCCAAGTTATGTAACTTTTCCGAAAATCATGTAATACGGCTGCCTAACACTAATCGTCAACTTCTGAGAATTTAAGTAATATCCGAATAATTATTCGTTGTAGTTACAAAAGCAGCTATTTCTGTAAACTAGTACACGTTAATAACACAACAAACTAAGACACAAGGCAATATTCGTTCGATGCAGAAAGAACAGAATAGCGCCTCAAGAGCAGGTGAATTGAATTATTGTCCGAGGTTGGTGATGGATTTAAGTTTCCAGAAATTCGTAAACCCTGTTAACATAACGCGAGGTACAAAAATTATTACTCTTGTAGACGACAGTGAAGTAAAACCGTTGGTTTCATTGAGCCCTGTACCAACATCAAGACAGACTGATGATAAATAAATAAATAATTTATTGTCAAGAGAGCTGTTACAAACTGCCTATGACCACGTTGAGGACAAAGTAATTTACTAAAACTAATATGCAATGAACTAATAAAAACAGAGCGTTTCTGTTCAGGTTTTTTTTCTTAAGTTGAATTTTCTCATACAAGACTACGACTATAAGTGAATTTGAAGCATGTCATTACTTAAGTGAATTTGAACAACATCAATATGAGGGTCACATATTTGGATAAGTATTTTTTTTAATTATTGTGGTGTACGATGAAACTACTAGCCTATTTCTGATTTACGACATCGCAAAATCCAAGGATGACGTTGGACAGAAATCGTTTCAACCCAGTGCCTTATCTTCAAAGCGTATCAGTAAATTACGAAATGCTCAAGTCACTATAAAGCCAACCTTCAGAAATTCTATGAGTTGAGATGATAGAGAGAGATGTATAGTACGATACATGTCAGCGGGTATCTCGTTCATAGCAGGGTTATCATAGAACAGGACGAACTTATGTCCCAATATATTATGAATCGACTGACCTCTTTTTCTTTGACACTGTATTTATTCCCTCAGATATTTCTGTATTTACAATGGTTTATCTAACTGACATTAAAAAAATAGACACATTGTTATTTATGGACAGAAACGTCTTATTAGTGAAACCATTATAATTATGTTGAACTATATCGAACTGTGTAATTGTGGAAACCGATTTGGGACTTAAAAGTGTAAAAACATAATTTCATGAAGAGTAAGGTTTCTTATTGTAAATATTTTACAAACCAAAATGAAAGATAAAGTGCAATGAAATACAACAATTTAAATGTGAAGAATTAAAAACATATGTGACATTTGTGATATACGACATATTTATGAGTACCTTAATATGGTTAATTCTTTCTCTTTCAATCCTACTTGGTCGATATAAAATAATGAATTCATTGACCAAATTCATTAACGTCCTTTTTTTAAAGGTTAACTTAATCTTACTCCATCGGTCTGGCAGATGTAGTAGCAGCGATACGTCAAGGTTTTTTCTTCCCGAATTTACAAACGAGAACCTTCGACAAGGGAGGAGTATCACTTCCACAAAAAGTCTAGTTCTCGAACCCGACGAATTGCCCGGAAATAGCATTCAGGTTCATCCTCTTCTCCTCGAGATAAATCCGGTTATTAATAAAGAAGCTATGGAACAAAAACTCGAAGACACATCAATTTGTTTCCGATGTTCTTTTCCCCCCTCTTTTTCCTCTCCATTCGCGGTTCTATTTAGTGGGCAGCGGTCAGCTGGGATGAGGCTGCGCTTAGAATGATAATACAACAGAATTACGATTCAGCTCTGCTTTGTCGGGTGAAGACGCCCAACATCTTCGAGTGCGAGTAAAAATAAGGAAAAAGAGAGGGAGGTGATGCTTGTGAAGAATTCACATATTCAGGAAGGAAACCGCGGACAAGTGCAACGGGGCCGTTGGGTCCGTCGACCCAGTCGGTCATCGGCACGCATCCCCTCCGGTGCATCCTCGTCGTTGGAACCGCGGTTTTCGCTGCGTCCGCGCGGCGCTTTTGTGTTGTCCACCGAATTTTACGACACGCGCGCGCCGTGCCGCGCTCCACTTTTATTGCATTCCCGCCTCAGTTCGCACGCACGGTAGCGGTTGCTCTTTTTCGTACGTCTGAGACGCGGCTCGCGAGCCACCGTATGTTACGGGAACGTTACGCACAAGGACCGCGTTCCTTTTTTCCGAACGATGAATACCAACAGGTCCGATTTTTATTGCGACAAATAATCACGCAGTTTGCATCCTAATGCAAAGAGCACGTCAAGGCGAAACTCGCCTAAAAGAAAAGAGTCCCCGCTAAAATATCGTTGTTGAATGGTTAAGTCCTTGGAGATAATTGCTACTACACAAAAGATTCAGGTTGTTTACAGAAAGAGTCGTACGGGATGTTTATCGGAGCCGGAATCTATGGTGGAGCGCAGGACAGCCGGACAGTTGTGAAGCGATGGCCAGCCTGAGGACGGGGATGGGGAAGAACGTCTCTGTCCTCAACCGCTTCTCACGGATGCGTGGCATTCGCGACTGAAGAAGTGTGTACCACGAGCGACATGTCGCGTTGCAAGTGTCACAGAAATGGGGACAAAAACATGGGAATGAATCAGTTAAATGGATATAGCAAAAATATTTCGGTCACTATTACAATCAAAAAGTGATTTCTTCAAAGGACGCTGAGTAACCGCAGTGAAAGACAGTCGGACTTTTTGACACGTATGTTTATGGGTAATTCTCGTTTATATTGCCTATAATTAAATATTTAAGGAGTCAAGCCTTGAATTTTAAATAGCAAATGTTTTGAGTTACCTTCTTAATTTTCAGTTTTTGGGGATACGAAACGAAGCGGAACTTTTGTTGGTAGACTTATACCACAAAAACGTAATCTTGGTTCTATAACTCATGATGTATTTAACGTTTGCTTTTTACTTCTATTAATACGATTGTAACATCTGGACCAGTGCGTATATCGATTTTGAAATATTAACACTTTCAAGTACTTGGCTAGTCAGAAATTCCTAAGGTGATTAAGGGCCGGGCCCGTCGCCGCCAAACAAGGAAAAATACCGCAATTATTGTGAAGAGATTGAACAGTTCCCATCTACTTCTGGAAACTGAGATGAACGCCCTCAAAGAAGAGAGAGTGTGGAGGGAATATTCCAGTAGTTGTCAAAATTAATGGTCAGCCGAAAGGACGCCGTATTCTCAGTACAGTGGCGAGGGTGTAGTCACGTGACCTCCGCTCCTGTATAAATTGGAAGGATTGCAGATCCTAAGTGCCTTTCATACTGGAGACTTTCAGACTTGAGACTTCTGCGGAAGTGTATGAAAGTACGCAGGTTATTTAACATGTAACTTGGTCAGTTTTGGTCGTCAGACCACTGAGAATTGCTGCGGTAATTCTATTACATTGCTATAGGCGCGAATGACTTAGCTTGGGACAGTTAGTTATTTCGGGATAGCAACTTGGAGACTTTTGAGATTCGGATAATCTGAGTAGATTTTCCGAGTTAATTCATAACACCAGTATTTATATCTGTGTGTAATTGTTGCTTTTAGATAGCAATATCTTTGTAATAACAAATTCAAACTTGTATTTATGATTTGCGAGTTTGTCTACATTTGTAAATATTCAGATCTCTATTTAATTTGAATTAAATATTTACTTGTTATTACACGAGTGTTTGATTGCTTGGGGAAACCAAGCTGGTGGCAGCGAACTCTACCATAAAGGTTGTGGTTTATGGTTGAATCCCGCTTCTACCCAAAAACGTTTACGCACATCGCATAAGGGCTTGCGGTGTGTTGTAACAACGATATACATTAAAATGAAAAAAAAATCTGTCGATTTAACAATTAGTATTGAGTTTCAGGGAAATGGAACATCAATTAAAAAAATAATTGATCATTCTCTATAATAAGTACTGAAATTGATGGTATCAGCCTATATCTTGTGGAATTCGTAAGCCATAATTTATGGCAAAAAAAATGCATTCTCTCATTTCGTAGATCGTAATACGTAAGTTACATTTAGAATTACTAAAATAAACTTCAATATTAATTACCTCTTTCAATAAATTAAAAATTTTGCGTAATTTTATCAATCTTTTATTATTTATAATAATTAAAGTGAAGGCTTCATTACATATACCAATCAATACGCTTCCAACTAACCATTATTTAACTTTTTCACTCTGTTTTGTTGCGCTGCACCTCCGTTCAGAGCGCTGAGAATTACCACAGAGTGTACATTACTCAGAAACGCTACCACTAAAAACATATTGAGACCAAATCCGTGTGTATAGGTTTCATACATTCAGTATTAAATTAGCATTTCTTTCTCTAAAACGTATAGCGTTTTTTCTGCAAATACCTTTCCTTGAGTGTTTAAAATGCATTGTTCACATTCGTTTGTTCCAAATGTTGCCTTTTAATAAAATCCAAAAACCGTTATGAAAACAGATTTTGCTTAATAAGAGTTAAGAAATGGATTTAAGTGACCATCCGAAAGTTCTTTTATGCGCCTATGAAATTCTAACGTATTTCTATGCGGCATATTTCTTTTTAGAAGACGAATGATAAAAAAAATGGGACAACTATTTATTGAGTATTATTTCCTCCAATTTTTTAAATTTGAGTATTGTTCTTATCGAAATGAGTTTTATTATGTTGCTCGTAAAAAGAAAAAATGTATGATTATTCTTGATGGTAACAATATCCATTTACCAACTGTAATGTTTCACTTGCAAAAATTCAATTAATTTTTTAATAATAATAATAAATTTGTAAAAAAAACCGTTCATAAACATAAATAGTTTTACATCTAAAACTTTTGAAAATCAAACATTTTTATAGTTATGAGTGATAAACCACAAATCGTTCAACTAAAAATAGTTTTTATAATTTCTTACGGGAGGTTATTAAAGTGAAATAGAACAAAATCATAATGAATTATTTATCTATAAAAATGTGTTAAGATAGAAGCATTCAGTCATATTCATATTTTGAGAGAAAAACATGGGTGTGAGGTAGGGGTAATTTGATTAAACATTAGATGAACTACCCGACGTTGCTCGGGATTTGAAAAGAGACTTAAAACAATAATTACTTCTGGTGTTTAAACACGTGTGAATAGTTCTGAAATTTCTTAGCTAGTTTTGTTCGGTGATACCCGGGGTTCTTCTATATTCTAAATTCATATGTTAGTTCCCAATTTTTCTGATTTCGTGATGGTAAATTTTCACTTTTGTAAATTTCAAAAAATAAATACCACTAAGAAAACCTACACAAATACTCAGGGTTTTCAGTGTTGTGAGCTAGTAGGTACGTAATTGCTCATTATTTTGAAATCCAGGAAGAAGGAATATACAATTTACTCAGAAAGCTTAATAAACAAAAAGCGTAGTTAAGACTTCTGAACTCTTTCGTTCCCGCACGGAGGTAATGCTCTTTTCAATGAGTATCGAAGAAATAAAAATATTTCCAAACCGATCTAGCCTCTTGTCAAAAATGAGTAAAGTTTGCGAGTGAGTGAAACACAACAATGGATTCTTNAACATGTATGGAAAAGGAATTTAATCAGTATCTACATTACTATAACAATGGCGTGATAAAGTATAAGAGCTGTCTCTTATACACATCTATATATATATATATATAACCAATTAGAAATGTTGAGGTACAAAAATGAAGTTGATATCTCAATCAGTTCGTGAAATATTTAGGGAATTAAGCGAAAATTAAAAAGTACTAAAATTGGGAAAAGGGCTGGTTTTTCGAAATCTCAAGTAGACGGTGCTCTTGTCAGAATTTTGAAGCTCAAGTGAGCAAATTTTCATCATGATGGTATTAGAACTGTAGATTTGTTGAACTGGTATTAGAACTGTAGAACTGAAGACACAAACACACCGCCCGAGACACTCTTCTGTTTATATGGAGAGATTGGTATTGCGATTATCAGTTTGCACACAAATCATTTATCCGTAATTTTTGATTTAGCACCGCTCGAAGGACAAGATCACGATGTTCTCAATAGTGAAATACCTAATCAATCTCCTTCATTCAGTGATTAATTGTATTGGAAGTATCCTCAAGTAGTACGAGCCCCGCGCCATGTTTACCCGTCAGCGACCTTCCGCGACTGGGGAGGAGGCACCTGCCAAACGCGCAGTTTTCCTGCCAGGCTCTGAAGCCGATCGGTAGCCGGAGGAAGAATTAGTTTTCTTCGCGAGTGTAATCCGGGGAGCCAAGTCTTTGTGTAGGCGAGGCGACGCGCGCGAGCGATGCGGCCCACCAATCCGCCAGCTACGGCCGATGCATAGGAAGAGATAAGTCGTCGATGAATGGCCCGCCTGTAGAGGAGGCCCATGGAGATCGCAGGCGACTTCGGCGATCGGAGGTTATCGCCGGAGATATGCGGTCAACGAGAGAATTCTGGGGTGGATTACGAAATCTTGGAGGCGGTCGCGAAACCACATTATATCTTTTGTCTAAGATGTGCCTGGGAGCTGTGTATGTGGGACAGGACAAGAAACACCAGGGTGTATTTTGTAGAATTGTCCGCTATATGCAACGGAATGTGCGTGTTTTATAAGAGAATTTCTACTTTGGATACTCTGAATGCAAAACACAAGAATTGATAAGTACCAGAAACGAAATATAAGATCTATGAAGAATATGTCTGTAAACTAGGAGGGCTACGTGATACTTACCGACGATAGTAGAAAAGAAGTAACATTTTTGAAGATGCACACGCTCTTGTATGTACAACAAGAAAAGATACGCACGAGGACACCGTACTGTTTGACTAAAGAGACGGGGAAGCCTTAAGAACAATTCAAGTTTTATTTCCAATTGTATTTGTATTTGTTATTGAACATTTGTAGGCAAAATCATATTTTAAAAAAGGTATCCTTTGCCTAGAATAGTATAAAGTGATGGAGACGAAAGAAGTATTTGGGTTGTTTGAAGAATATATAGAACAGAGGTCAATACGAAATGAAATTAAGGAAAGATTCAGAACATCCTCGTGGCGACGATGGTAACTCCCTTCAGATTTGCGGCACAGATGTGCATATAAAAAAAACAGAAGTGGAAAAGAGAGTACAGATAGAAAAGAATAAGAGTACAGTTTGTAGAATAAGAGGGTGTAAGCCCAGGTAATGGCCTCATGGCTAAGGTACAGGGTAAAACTAGCAAATACTATGAAAAAAATATATTCTTTGTCTCAGATGACCTGAATAATTCTGAAAATGTGATAATCCAGGAAACTTTATATTTGTTCATTATCCAACGAGCTACATTCCTTTGTATCTCGTTTTAAACTTTATTTCAACTGAGAAGGTGGCGTAAGTGTTACATAATAGTATATCTTTATAAATAAATAAATAAACAAACTTTATTGTCAAAAAACAGTTGCAAACTGCGCATGACCACGTGGGGAGCAATACAATAAGTTACTCTCCGGATACACACAAGGGATCATCCTATCAATTGCGATCAAGGGCCCATGGGCAGTGGCAGATTTAATATTTACAAGAGGAATGATTTAATAAATACGTACTGTTATCCATCAATTATTCAAAATAAATTGTAAATATTAGTGCAGTAAATATTCGAGATAAAAACAAAAGTATTAATGACATTCCCGCCCAAGGAAAATCCGCCACTACCCGGAGGAAAACCGGAGTAAAACTCGGGCCAGGATGGGGCTACAGAGATAATGTACACAACAGTGCCAAGGTTGCATACAGTTAGAAATAAGCTATTAAAAAACAAAAAGGAGCAAAATCAACATGTATGGAAAAGGAATTTAATCAGTATCTACATTACTATAACAATGGCGTGATAAAGTATAAGAGATATTAACATCACATCATCCGAAGTCATGTGAAAAAAAATATATATATTTGGAAATTGAAATTCTCATTAACTTCTTTTATTAAAATCTGTAAATTCTTTCACATTATAGAAACAATAGCACATTAAAAAGTTTTTATCCGCGGATTAAAAGAGATTCAATTTATTTATATCTTTTAGACTTTTGGGAAGGGAATTATACAAAATTATTCCTGATTGATAAGGATCTTTTTGGCAAAGAGTTGTTGACACGCCAGGACAATTACCGAAGTTTTTTTCTGTTTACGATATCCCGAAGTTTTGTTTCACAAGATAGCATAGTACGTTTAGTAAGTATCTCAATGGTAAAAAATTAAATTCCATAAAATTTGTACCAAATAATTTACAAACATGTGCTTCTTTTACACTTTTTAAACAGGAAGACTGGAAGAGCAGACCTCTTTTAGAAGATATAGATTTATTTACGAGTTTGCCAAAAGATAAGAATTTATTCTCGCATTAAACTGTTCGAGAGAATTATTCCTCAAGTATTGTGGTGTTTCAAAATGAATAATTTTGAACACGAGAGGGAGGTTTCTTGCGTGGATTGTGGAGGCTTAGTAATAAAAATAACTTTCAACTATATATTCATTTTATTAACAATTTTAAAATCAGTATTCCATAAAATGCTCAAGTTATCTCATTTACGTTCTTATACACATTTCAGATACTAGAAATTCTGTAATGTTGAAATCGTTTTATTTCCTTATGTCCCTTTATCGGAAAAGCTTTTTTTTAAGTCGGTGAATATTTTCTTTCGATAGGGAAACAGATTTTTCATTTTCGAACAGATAACACAAACGAACCTATTTGTGTGATGAAAACTATTGTTGCTATTTCACTCATTGGGTTCATATATTATAAAGCACGCCAGGTCACTTCTCATGAATAAATAAAGGACACACTGATTCATGAAACACGTTTTGATAATTCCTAATCAAAAGGGTTATTTTTGCCTTATTATTGTTCCTTGCCATTAATTTAGTGTTTAAAGAAGAATTTTAAAAATAATTGTGAGGCATCATTACGGATTTAAAATTTATGTATGAATGATCAATTACAAACCAGCCATGGCATATATGGAAATAATTATGTTTTGACAGATTCAAAAGTTGTACCTGATCTCTGTTCATGATCGTGAATAGTCATTTACATCGAAGGCTTGTTTATTTCGAGTCATTATTCGCGGCAGTTGAGTTTCCCATAAGTTTTATCTGATTTCAAGATATATCTATCATACACCTATAATATTGTATGACCAATATGCCCATAATTCTTACGAAGCCTTCCTTTGGCCTTCAAAGAAATCATTTGACCCCGGAAGGCACAGAGAAAAATCTTGAGACGAGACTACACGTCTCAAACGGTCCCATCTCATGTCGAACTAATCTTCAATGGGCCACACTAAGGTTATAAAAGAAAATATGATTTCTCATTTAAAATGAAAACTATTAGATAAGCCATAATTACAAATTTCGAAGCAATTTTACGCTTAGGCGATATAATGTATGAAAAGTATTTTCTTAAAATATTTATCATTCTGTGCATATAAAATATTCAATCACTCTGACTTAACCTTGGATGGTATTGTATTACAGCATAATTACATCATCTACAAGTCTATTTTTTGAGAACTAGTTGATGTTGACGAGCCCTAAAGCCCCAACCAAAAAAAAAAAGAGAGAGAGAACTAGTTGGACTGAGGTTATAAATAATAAAAGAAATTTATTGACAAAAAACTTGCAAACTGCGTATGGCCGCGTGCGGGATAATGATATATATTTATAAAATATTGATTATTTGGTGTTGAGGATTTAATATTTATAAAATAAATTATGTAATAAAAACGTAAAGTTATCCATTTATTATTCCAAAATGAATTTGTCTCATATTATGAGCAGTAAAATTCGACCGACAAATAAAAGTATTAATGACATTCCCGCCTATGAAGCGCACCACTGTCCGGAGGAAAACCGCAGAAAACACCGGACCATGACGCGGAAAATACAATTAATAGAATTAAGGATGTAAAATATTCAGAAACCCTTTAGCTTCCTAATTCGGAAACAACTCACCGAAATTTTAGAAGTCTTTCCAACCTGGACTTGTTTTGATATTCCACGAATATTCCTCCTCTCTTGTCCACGTCCAAACAAGGTGAGAATAATTTTTTCAAATATTGGTTACCCTTACATGTGGCCATTGTCCATCAGGTATCGTATATATAACAAAATAATAATTAAATGCAATATTTTCAAAAGAACTCTAATGAAAAACCATACCTGGAAACCTCGAAGTTAAGACACACTTAAGGTTGACATGTATGTTTTTTTCATGTCATGCTTTCGGTTTGTTCACTTACAAATTATGCGACCAAGCTACTAAAAAAATATAAATTTGTATAACTGTAATAAAAGGTCTTAATGGTGAGATTTGATTGGGCAACTTGGCTTTTGCGACCTACATGATCCAAAAATCATTTATTTTGTTCAATTATGATCGACAAAATAAGTGCACAAATTGCTTGGGATTTTACTCTGTTACGGGTCTTTCCACTTCCACCGCGGGATTTTTTGTCGTATTTTGTCTATTTTCAATACATTTGGTCTTGTTTTCTTTAGATTCTGTCTGTAGCCGTCACAAGACGCTGGTCGTAAAAATCTACTGAACAACTTTGTTGATTTCCTTGTAGGTTGCAGTCTATTGTGTTGTTTGTTGCGTTAATTTGAATAAATTATATTTATCGAACTATTTTGCCTATAATTCAGCATGACTAGATATTTGCATTCTACTCCGGGTTTCGACTCTTCCTTTCCATAAAGTGGTCAAATGATTTAAAATCATTTTACTACAGTTTGACATTTTGAAATGCTCGTGAAAATATTGCTTTAGGGCCACTAGTTACAGGTTCTCAGTTCTGTCAGGTTTTGGCTAATAAGAGTATGAATGATTTATAACAATTTTGAATATTTTACGGCATCATGTGTAACTGCATCTAGTTCATAAATTCTAAAGATGTGTAAAATTGAAAATTATCCAGGAGCGTTCGTACCAAGAGTGTTCTGGTGTAAAATGAAAACACGTATTGCATAATGCAAGTATAATGGACGAGTAAAAGAGCTAATTTCATTCATGCTTTTTTTGTTTCTTTGTTACTAGAAAAATAACTTGATGTATTTATTATTATTATTATTATTATTATTATTATTATACAATTTCTTCTCGAGGATTATTCACCCTGTTTTTTAAAAGGTTTGAGGGGCTATCTAGCATGTCTCATTCCTTACTTGGTAAGTTAAGCATGGTGCGAACAATACGGCAAGTTTCTAAGATAACAGATTTTTGGATCTTGGGAATAAGTTTTTTGGGATGCAAATTTAGTTTTTCCAAATTGTTTTTCAGGTTCTTATTTATGAGGTCATTTGCTGTAATAACGGTTGGTAGCATTTCTACAGTTTCAAGTTTATAAATGTCTTTATATTCTATTGAAAGTGGGATGTATTTTGAAATCTTATCCATTTCTGCTTTGTCAATGTTATGATCTGCTGGATGGGTGACATCAATGGTGAATGCTTTTCGCTCCCTGATATTATGTACTATAATATCTGTTGTATTAGCTGGGACTGTATTACCCGTGTGTATTGGTAGGTCATAATATAGTTTAAAATCTTTGTTTTCTATTGTAGGGCTTGCTTGGTATTCGTAATAGGGAGTGATCATTTCAGCTTCTTCTGTTGAAAGTCCGAAACTTGTTGCAATAGATTAGTGTATAATGTTAGCAATCAAGTTATGCCGGTGCAGATATTGTGTGTTAAGTATGTGGAACCAACTCAACGAAATTCCATTTCACTTGTGTGGTTAATAGTACCTCAGGAAGCAAACATTTTTGAACATTTTGACAAAGCCAGGGAAGGTCTCATGAACGGATATTAGGTTGCAGAACTGTATTAAAGAAGAAATCACATATTTTTCAAATATCAGTTGAATAAACTACGAAGCAACCTCTTAATAACATTAAAATATATTTTATTTTAAACTTACGCGTGTTTTATTATTTTAAGCATGATGTCGATCCAACGTAACGGGACGTCGTTTTAAAATAATTTTATTGAATAATTCTAGGTAATTCAATTATAGATCGCACAAAATCTTCCTTGCTTATAGTTTTTACACAAAATCGAAGGCGTAACAGTGCATCAGTTACTTATTACTTTAGTGTTAAATCCATTTAATACTTGAAATCAATAAATTATTCAGGATAATAAATTTAATCACATTAAACTTTAATTACATTAAACTTTGATTTTATAAAAGTGTAATATCTGTTTATAAGATTACTTATCAAACTGAAATACCAGTTCAGATCCTTACAATTATTGAATTTTTTTGTGTCCGTACTCAAGTATATCTGATGCCATTTATTCTTATTAGGATATTATCTCAGCAGTACTATAATAGTTGAAACATGCACATAAAAACAATACCTAATATTAGTCATAATTTTGATTCCAAAGGATTCGACGTAACTCGTAAGTAATTAAAATACTTTTGCTCTCGTAAGAGTCCCAAGCTTAACAGTACCTCGATCATATTCCCATTAAAATCGACTAATTATCACTCACGAATTACAAAAGGCGCCATTCTTGTGGTCCATGTCGTTGACTCGATTCTTTTCTGTAATTCTTCGAACTAACCAAGTCATCGAGAAGAATTCAAATAGTACAGGACGCGAATAAAAAAGGACGTCTGATTACTTTTAAATTGTACCGAAGCAGCACCAAGCGCTGTAATGATGCGCGTGTGACAGGAATTACTGACCCGTCGTTATTGAATTAATGCGAGTGAAGTAGTCAGACGGCGCGTGGCGTTGGGTACCCGCCGCCACCTGCTGTGGCGCTCCCGTACAGTGGGCAGTGGGCGAGGTAGAGAGAACAAAACCATTATGACCAACCTCACAATAGGTGAATGTTTTTAATAGTGAATCTTTTTTTAATGTTTAAATGTGAATCTTTTAAAAAGTTTTATGTAAGAATTTATAGTTTTCCTTCAATCATAGCAAGTAAAGATGTAATGTCAATGAAAGTACATGGGCTAACAACGTTGAAAGAAACGTGTACTCGGTTAAACATTGAACACTATATTAGGTTGGAAAAGCTATCTGTAATAAATAATATAGAAAGAGACACTATGTTTTCCTCAATAATACATGGGCATTAGTAAGGGCATATTACAATTCATTTTGATGTTACTAGAGAGTTATTATGGTTTGTTAGATACATTGCTTAATTTCAAATGAAAATTTATGAGGGTGTGATTTCGCTTCTTACGTGACGCTGAGTGGGAGTGTTTGGGTTCGATTCCTGGTTCAGTTTTCAGATGGGATTTCCCTCACTCCGTGCCATTTACAGACCGGTACCGTAAGACCCTCAGCAATCCAATTCAACCCTCCCCATCCGTTTCCTTCTCCCAAGTATGCACATCCAGCGTTCGGAATGAAAAAAAAGAATTTTATATGAATACTCAGTATGTAGTAGAGCTATGCTGCCTATTGCTTTGGTAATTATGTAATTTTTATTGATTAGAGTTTATTTAACTTTTTAAACAAACTAATTGAAAGATACTGTAGGGAGAGAGAGTTTTATTTGGTGTTTTTATAACCAGGACGTAGTGATCGAAACCTTTTATAGATAACTGATGAAAACATTGTCAATCGTCTTTCTCATTGATATATAAACAAAATTCAAACGCGGCAACTCGTCAGTGCATTATTGAGTGCATTATTGTGAGTGCCTCAGAGTGCATTATTGAGTAATATTTCCGTTCTGCGATAAAGAGTGCGTGGTTTCACAGAAAAAAAGTTTGACTTCAATTTTGAGAATATTTCTACGAAAATATCAGTGGTATTGCTTGTCCTACCAATTCAATACAATAAAAAATTAAGAACTTGTACACACAAAAATGAAATTGACTGATAGCACACTGTTTAGAAACCCAGTGAGAAAAAAAATACTTTTTTCACTTATCACTATCGATTATACCGATGTGTGCCATCTTTATAATCATTATGCTTCGATAAAATTTAGCACCTCCTCAACCGCCGCACTGGTTAGTACAACTCAGAAATAATAATTTTTAGGTTCATTCATGAAATGTTTGAAATTGTTACTCGGTCAATCCAAAGCAAACTTCAGACAGAATTGTAAATACATTTGTGTTCTTATCAGAGAAGTTGTGTTAACACATCGTTTAAACTGAAAGATTTTGATACGAATGCACAACTATGAAATGTGTATTTTCTAATGCATAGACGAACTAAGGTAATGTTCAATCTAAATACATCAGTCCAATCACTCTATTCACAAGACAGTGAGTCTGAGGTTTTCTTAAGTAAAGAATGTTTATGATACTATCTGAGACCAAAATTAAACACGCATCTAACAATGTATGAGGGGAGTAGATTTGATCTTCTTAATCCTTTAAACACGATGATATTTCAAAGTTGTGGACTAAATTACTGATTAGCTTTTATCGAAAGTGCTCTCACCTTGTACCACAAAGCAGACAAACGCACGTGTGTTTCTGACATACTTTCAGTTCCAATGTAGAATTCTGTGCGTTCGTTTTTTTTAAGCAAATATAAATAATTATTTTTTCACTTACTTTTGTTGAAGAAAAAATAATGAAGTAGGAAAGGACAAAGAAATCATTCTTTATAAATAACCACAATAATACACTTTAACTTTTATCTTCACGACTGGACTATCGTTAGCCTTGAACTATTGTCTTAAAAATATTATTTCAAGTAGCTCTGGTGTATTTAAAAACAAATCTTTCCTTCAGTTGGTTTCATCTCAACTACTTGAGGTTTTGACAAAGTTTCCGGGCAACCATATTAAATACAGAAATAGTTCTCTGACACTTAGCTTGTTGCTCCTCCCCTCAACACTAAGTTACAGGAACACATGTATTTCATGTGACGTGATTGTGGCGATCATTTTGTTTACAAAATATTAACTTCGGCAATGGGTTACAGATTTCTGATTAGTTAAAATCGCTCTTACTTTTCCCTGGAAATATAATAAATTTAAAAACTAAATTTTCATTTCTTTTCTTCAGTACCTACAGACACAAATCCTGAACGCGTTCAACAACTTAGTCCTTGGTTACATTGTTCAGATCGCATGTTACACCTGCTGTCACCACTGATAAAGCTTACGGCTTTCCACATAGTCCCTAATTACCCTCTGTTCTTTATCGTCCCTTGACCGCGGGTCTCTTTAGAGCGGGGATTCCATGATCTCGAGAGTCGGATCGTCGATCTTCTGGTCTAGTATCCCTCACATGAGACATCTAAGTAAACTTGTTTTTATAAATACATGTATTATTTAATTCTAAATTAGACACACTGTGTTTGGAGTAGAAGTCAACTATTAAATAATCATGAATTGAAGCGTAATAGGAAATTGTTGTTGACTAAAAGGCGAGGTTGCGGCGGCGATGGTGGTATCAGTAAGTCTGGTTTAATTTTTATTTCTCAATATATTCTGATTTGTTTCTGATAGATTCATTTCATCTGTGTCGGACAAGAAATAATTTCTTTGAATTGCTATTTCTTGTTTTATCGAAACTTATAGCTAAAATAATGTCAACCGTTCTAGTATTAAGAGAAAGTGAAGAAGATTGTATGCTAATGAAGTACCAGAGCAACAAAAAAGTAACGGGTGATTCACTCACTTCGTTAAGATGCATTTTTTGTTTATGAAACTTTACTCAAGAGGAAAACTTTAAGAATTGAAAAGTGAGTGGAACAGTTGTACTTAAAATATAATACAATAATATAAAAACACATTTCCATTTCTTCAATATGTTTCTTTTAAATGTGCGAAAAGGAGAGAGCAATTCAGGTTTTTGTTGTCTTTGCTAACATTTCCACCCCAATTATTTTTAAACCCCTGCATACTAATGGTACTACAATAGAAAAAGGGATAAAATATGTCTTGGATTGTAATTGTACATTTCCAATATTAGCATGTATTTAGTTTTGGGATTATAAAGAATGTACTGATTTTTTACCATGCGTGCATGAAAAAGTCTAAGTCTTCATAAGCGAAATGAATGATTATACTACGTGACTAATTTGGACCACGTTTTTGTCTATCTGATTTTTTTAGTTTTTATTGCTTAATTTGGTGATGCTGATTATGAATACATAGGTGATTATAAAAATACATGTGTCGTTATTTTGGATGTACGTGTTTATTTTTTTTCATTTTCTATTAATATTATATATTTCTTTCATGCAATTAGAATTATATAGAAGAAATCTAAAATGCAATAAGTAAAATAAAATAATTGGATTAAGTATAGAAATATTGAATAACACTTAATCTTCATACAACAATGCTTTCATTCAAAAATTTACGCCAGAACGCCTTTTCCCCTTACGTTCTTCTGACCTCTTTGCACGTACCAAATCCCATATATAGTTTCCCCATCATCCCTACAACACAGATACCTTCTTTCCATGCGGGGAATGTCTTGGTGCAAGCGTTAACCGAGTGCCTCCTTTACAACTCCTGAATTTGGCTCAAGGGAATCAATACGAGTAAGTACATTTTCCCTGCCATTCTTCATCCAAGTCATATGCAATTGATAAAGAATTGGACGCAGAGTTACAATAGACTCTTCTATTGCAATTCTAACTTTTATTGTTACCCAAAATATGTTGCATTATCATTTTAATGCATCCTAAATGGGGAAAATTCTACCTTTTATTTTTGCTTCAGTTGACTTTGATGGGACTCCACTGTTATCTTTGATCTTTGTTGAATTGAACGCCTCACAGAATTTTGAGCCGGTGACAAGTTTATTTTCCACTTGTTTGGATAAAATATAATGTCCGTAACCATAACAAAACATTTGTGCTGTCATTTTAAAATTTCTGGATGTTGACATTTTACATTAAAAGACAATATTAAACTTCCCTTTTAACAATAATAACAATACTTTTCTTCCAAGAATAGCATTTACATTCACGACGACAAAATATCGAAAAGTATAGGCATAAAAGAAAAACATATTCGTGTCAAGCACGTTGATTTTATATAATAAACACAGAGAAATAAACACAAATACCTTCTTGTTTCGAAATGTTATATTTACACGCAGTAACTCGAAAGTTTCCAATTTAATGAAATAGTTCAACAAACTATGTTTGTAATGTGTTTTGGGGCGGCTGAAGAGTGAACACGATATTGGATGTATAACCTACGGATATTAAAGAATTCGAGGAGGAATATATGAGTCAAAGCCACACAATTCTCCCGAGCAATGCCGAGGATGTACTGGTAGTCATACATTATACTTAATATGTATCTACTGGCTATTGTAATAATTTTGTTTTACAGAGAAGTATTTAACCATTTTATAGTTTTTTGTTATGATGATGAAATGCATATTTTTTAAATTAATTTTTTGGGAGAGGAGCTTCCTCCTCCCTGAATCCGCCACTGGATGGCATAACTTATCTATACATTTGGAAAAAATTGCGCCATCTTTTCTTCATTTATAATTGTCAATTCAGTGCTAAGAACATGGTTTCCGTGTTTTATTGCAAATAATTATAAACTAACGTAGTTTTACCCGGTCTAGAATTAGTCTCGTCTGCTACTGAACGCCTCGTATATGAGAACGTCAGTTACCGAATTCCTGGTACAAATTCGGAACTCACAAGCACGCATTATAAGGTCTTGCACGCAGCGAGCTGGGAGGATTTTCAATGGACGTGCGTGAAAAAAGATTAAAGCAAACACGAACTGAGCCGGTTCTCCTCAGATAAATTGGAAAGTCTTTGCCGAAAGAAGATGGGTACTTTCGACTTGTTAGCTATCAGTCTTCTGTGAAGACGAGGCGATGGTCAATTTTCGTTTGGCTGTTAACTTTTTCGGGAATATTTTCATACACATTAATAACGTATATTTCGATAATCAAATCTCCCTAGTGTATTATACATTTTGTTGATTATTGTATAGATATCTTTACCGTATACAAGCTTCTAATCCATGTGGTTGGGTTGTGCACATTTTTTTCCACAGCTAAGAGAGTCATGAATTCAGTTATCTTACGAGTTAAAACTCACAAATTATCCATTGTGATTCGATTACACTGCACTTAATTAAATCTTGATGGCTCTTTCCGTACATTTACTCTAGTAGTCCACAAACACGAAAGAACTAACATACCAAATACATACCCTTGAGGTCTTGATGATACCCCGTATCTGATTCAAACTGAACTAAGGACATTCCAAATACTGAATTTATCACGCAAAGTATGATCAATACAAAATTAAGTATTGAAGCTATAAAGAGTGCTATCCACTGGGGACCTGAATGCATATAACCTATTTATAAAAACAATGTTAATACTCTGGGGGAAATATAGGCATATGGAACAAGAAATTTGGGCAAAGTTGACAAGAAATAAAATCTTGGTAAATTATCTAAACAACATAGGAAATATTCTCCTAAATGTATCAAAAAATAAAAATCTTTCCTGGCGGAAGTCTACAAATGGATGTTTTTGTGAGGAAGTCAAGTTTTAGGATTAGGATATGGGCAAAAGGGTTAAAAGATGTACATTACGATTTATCTGTGAAGAAATGCCGCATGCAGTTCTGCGTGTGCGGGAGAGGGGGAAAAGAGACGACGGGAAAGGAGGAAACTCGCGTGTACGCACACCGGCACCAGACTACCGCGCGTCACCATACGAATATCGTACGGAATACAGAAAGTCAAGAACTCGTCATAGAAGTACCTTCCAGAGAAGCAGGGAATGGAACAATATTTCGAACAGACATAAAAATCCGCAGAAACCAGAAAGTGTAGGAGAGTCTCGGGTAAAAGTCACGTCCAAACATTTCGTAACCCCTGTGTGGCATTCATTTACAATGGTGTTTAAATCCAGTCTAGCCGGTAAAAAGATATCATAATGCAATTTAATTTTTCTTTTCATGATACTTGTCGCGGTCATCGAGTTTTCATGCTCTGAGTTTTCCGGTGTTCGAGTCGAACGATAAAAATACTTCTCATTTTACCCTGAGTAAACTGTGGAAAGAATATTTGTTTTATTTCGAACTTGTACTGATATAATTTATATTATATTGTGTAGAATTATTCAATTTACTGATATATTTTACGATATTCCTTATCAGTCTACGATCCAATAAAAATAGCCTATAATTCTAAAAAGACTTCTCGACCGACCCCGACATCACCTTTTCTTTATCTTCAGGAAAATGCTCTATACTTTTATTTCGAGAAACATAAGAGAAACATGTGGTCATATTCAGTTTGTAACTGCTGTTTTGACTCTAAATTTACAATATTTTTTCCTTATTATAAAAAATAAATTAAATCAACCTCTGTAGAGTGTTAGTTTTGACGGCTAATGAAAAACATTCACTTACACTTTACTATGCCACACCACGACCGGTTGTTAATATGACTTAGAACAAGCGTCGACCAATCATCCATCAATTGCACAGGAACGGCGAGGAATTCAATTACAAAGGGATGAGTAAATAAGAAGAGTGTGCGGAGGTTAACGAGAAGTTACTCATGAGATGCGCATGTGAGATGCGAAGAAGGCGCTACACCCAAACCAGTTGCCACCTGTCACCGCGGCCCCCTCGTATGCGCGGACTTAACAGGCGGTTCGGCGCGAATCGACGAACAGTGGCACAGGTCAGGTGTTCTGCTTTTAGGGATAAATTACGCGGAGACAAAGTAGAACCGGAGAAAAGTAATGTACAGTAGCGAAGGTAATCATGAAATCAACTCCTCTGTGCAATGTTAAAAACTTCAATTTCATTATTAATCTTTAAATTCTTTCCATACGTAGTTCCATAAAATACTCGTAATATCCTAAAAACTAAAAATAAGAACATATAATTTACACGAGTGTTCCCATGAGAATTCGTACGTTTTATCCATTCCAGGCAATTATTTTAGATGCAATATTATTTCTGAACTTTAGTTGGGACATGTCTGATGCCTTATGATCTCTTATCAGATATTTTTGCAGTATCAATAACAATAACTCTCATTCCAGTACCCTGAACTTCACTTCACTAAGATTGTTGTTTTAAAATACGTAGCACTCAACGGATACACGTATTACTATGTGAAAAACAAACATGTTCCATTTACTACAGCCTTTGGCCCAAGGTTCGAGAATACGTATTTCCTCCATNACGCGCATATATATATATATATATATATATATATATATATATATATATATATATATATATATATATATATATATATATATATATATATATATATTCACAATACTCATAGTACACAAAATATTTATTCAAAATACACATTTATTTAATTTCAGTGTTTGTTCTTTGGTGTCTCAAGCTATGGAGATTGGATGCCTAGAACCGTTATGTGCTGCCCATGAACCGCTTCTGTTTCGTTTTATTGCTTTTTGGCGCTGTTCAACTTGCTTTACATGTCGGATCCACTCTCCCAATTGAACACGTGGAATACGAGATTCGAGTTGCAATGGAGAAAATATTTGGGAGATGGACACTCCAGACATGCCCATACTACATTCCACGAGTTTCTTTTTCATGTTCTTCAAGTTCAACGGGTAAAGCCGTTGCTAGAGAGTAGTGAAAAAAGTGCGTGAAAAATATTAATGATTTTGAAAGTGACATCGGTATCTATGAGTTAATATAGCATGTTATTTGTAACATGATTATAATTTTGGATACCAAAACTTCCAGTGAAATTACAATCAAAATGAATCAACCAAAAATATAGCTTGAAGTAGAGCATATGGAGTAATGTATCTTTTCAGACTCGATTGCTCTTTTTTATTATTATTATTTATTAAAAAAATAATTGTCTACACAAATTAATGTCCGGAAGTAATAAAGAAGGAATTTTATAGGGACACTCAATTTTACTTAATACTAGAAGGATAATTTGCTCTAGAAAATTATGAGAGCTTTGAAAATTTATTTAATTTTTGGTGTGTTACTGTTCTTCACCAATCAAATTCCTTCAAGCTCTTGGATTTCCTAATTTATTGTACGATTCTATTCATGCATCCGTGGGCTAAAATTAATGTGACAGTATTTTAAAGTTATATCGAATGCGTGACTTTCATTTCTTTTTAAATTTTATATGTGTGTATTGATATTTGGGAATCTTAAAAATAAGCCGACACTACTGTCTTCTGTAAATTATAAAATTTTTAAAGATTATAAAAAAATAGAAAATGAAACATAAAAACGTCTACCATTATCGATACCACGATTCCTACGATACATTATCTACGTGATTAACGAAGAACGTTTCTTCAAATATGTGACATTTTTTTGTTTTGTGTTTTATTTTTTCTCTAAAACTGTTTACTTTACATTGATATTTGAATAGATGAAATATTAAGTCCAAAAATTAAACTTACCCTCTCGTACTGACTTGTTTGCGAATAAATATTAAATATTTTATTAATATGTAAATGTGTAAATGCTTTAAAGTAAAGGGAAATGCTTGTTTCGATCACAAAGTAAAATATACATCGGGGAATCAAATGAGCCATAGTTCCACTGTAAGCGAGGAATACAAAATTTTAGAGAAATTCAATCATTTGGATATTATTATGACATCACGAAAATGAACAGCCAGAAAACTAACGGAAAGCATAAATTGACGTCAAGTTATGGAAATTAAACCCGCCCCTTGAGACCCAGCGCAGAATTATGCAGTTCGCCCAGTTCCACTGGGGTTTCTTCATCACTGCGTCCACAGGAATTCCGAAGGGAAGACGTTACTCTGTCAAAGAAATAGTAAATTCAGCGGGTCCTAAGCGACATTTTCCCTCGACTAGCTGCCACGTTGGGCGCTCAGCGGCGCCGACCGCGGCGCCCTGGCTTATTAGTGGCTGCCAAAGCAGACGGTCACGACACGGCCGCGCCGCCGACTCCCATAAAATACCACGCGATACGACGTAATGAAGGACCTTGTAGAGGATTCCTCCAAATTGAAATTCAGGGATGCCGAAAAAAAAACAGGCGCTGACACAAAAGCTCCCGAAATTCATTTATAGCTTCCAACTGGAGACGTGAAGGGGTGGGAGATGACGTTGCTATATCTTCGCCGTGAAACAGTTTACAGTTAGTTCGCTCGGTTTCTCAAAAAATCATCGTTGATTTCATTGTGCCAGTTTTTCCGGTCATTCAAACAAGATATAGATGTAGTGATTAGAATTAAATTCTTGTTGTTTGGAGCAACTCAGTGACCCACAAGCGATTCGCTAAACGGGATGAGTGATACGTTTGCGAAAGAGAACATATTCGAGTAGTTTACGACTTGACTCTCTTTTGTGTTGAAATAGGTAAATGCAAGCTGGGCAGGAACGCACTATTTACTCAACAACCGTCCGTATCGTAGGAATTAATTCGTAAGTATTTCATAGTCCGCATAATGAATTAATCTTTCTTGTACTGAAATAGGAGGAACATGCACGGGTGATACGAATTATTGAACGATGTTACAACACACCTCAAGCCCTTATGCGATGTGCGTAAACGTTTTTGGGTAGAAGCGGAATTCAACCATAAACCACAACCTTTATGGTAGAGTTCGCTGCCACCAGCTTGGTTTCCCCAAGCAATCAAACACTCGTGTAATAACAAGTAAATATTTAATTCAAATTCAATAGAGATCTGAATATTTACAAATGTAGACAAACTCGCAAATCACTAATACAAGTTTGAATTTGTTATTACAAAGATATTGCTATCTAAAAGCAACAATTACACACAGATATAAATACTGGTGTTATGAATTAACTCGGAAAATCTACTCAGATTATCCGAATCTCAAAAGTCTCCAAGTTGCTATCCCGAAATAACTAACTGTTCCAAGCTAAGTCATTCGCGCCTATAGCAATGTAATAGAATTACCACAGCAATTCTCAGTGGTCTGACGACCAAAACTGACCAAGTTACATGTTAAATAACCTGCGTACTTTCATACACTTCCGCAGAAGTCTCCAGTATGAAAGGCACTTAGGATCTGCAATCCTTCCAATTTATACAGGAGCGGAGGTCACGTGACTACACCCTCGCCACTGTACTGAGAATACGGCGTCCTTTCGGTTGACCATTAATTTTGACAACTACTGGAATATTCCCTCCACACTCTCTCTTCTTTGAGGGCGTTCATCTCAGTTTCCAGAAGTATGTGGGAACTGTTCAATCTCTTCACAATAGTTGCGGTATTTGTCCTTGTTTGGCGGCGACGGGGCCGGCCCTTAATCGCCTTAGGAATTTCTGACTAGCCAAGTACTTGAAAGTGTTAATATTTCAAAATCGCTATATACGCTCTGGTCCAGATGTTACAAGCGAGATCAAATTTTTGTTCAATCAACAAATACCCCTCTAAAAAATAAAACGTTAAAAATCAAAAGAAAAAATATATTAACATTTAATACACTCTAACATTCGTGTTACAGTTTCATACCTGTTAATAAACTATTCGAATAATTTTGATATTCTATCAACCTTTCTCATGTCATTTGAACTTCTGATTCCTCTTCTGAATCATTTGAGTGAAGAAATATAAATGAGGAGTGTGATTGCGATGACAGCGTGGAGGGGGTATCGCGGAAAGAATAAAATATACTACGAAAAGAAACATAAAAAATATTTACACCTTTAGTGCTCTATCAACGTGTATCTGACAGTAGCACTGAATGTCGGATAAATGACTGATCTTAGTTTATTGCAGAACAAGCACTCAAGACGGCTGTGACCATGCGGAAAAATTCTGCTCTAATTTACTCTCTGGAAACCTGCATCCCATAATGCGATAAAATCATTCCAGCGTAATCGGAGAAAAATAATTTTCAAATTAGATTATACATGTATCTAACTAATACAATTAAGTTATAGAACTATCGTTAAAATATTAATGATAAGTTTAATTTAATTATAAAAAAGAAACATTTATAACACGGTATTTTATCACATATCAACATTAATGATCATATCTGAGATTTGGGGATTTTAACTGCTTTAAAGAAGATGAGAGTATATTATTGTTACAACTTTTATTTCAAATAAGAACTAAAATGAAAAGTTAGAATATATAAGTTGATAATTATTTTTTTTCCTTAAAATAAACCTGTTACAAGGTTTCAGAGATATTTCATCTCGTATCTTTAATTTGTGTCGGACGAGAAATATGCTAAATGATTTCTAAGGGACATAGCATTTCTTGGAGCGTAATTAAACCTCAATCCCATTAACATACTCTCGTAAACGACGGTGTGACATCAAATCCAAAATAAGGTGCCGGAACTCTTGAAACCATTCTCAATATCCAGAACTGGGAGGGAATGTTCAAATATTCCTTTCTGACATTTCAATAATTAATGAATTTGAATATTTCCTGGAATGGGCATGTAATTTTAGGTAATTTGATCACTCTTTATTTTTAGAGATAATACTTTAATTATGGACATTAAGCAGTCGTGTTCCGTTAACCACGTACCGAGCTTAGGAAATGTTTCTGATTACGAGGTACAGTGATTATTGGTGAACGAATCCTTCACTGTGAGATTCACTATTTAATTACGAAATGTAGATCTAAAACTTCACTTCCGACATCGTTCAAATCAGACTTGGCTTAACTTACAAGTTTAGCTCCGATTTATTAATTTACCTACTCTCCACAAATATCGGTTCAGCAAAACGATATATCACTTCCCAAAAATTCCTCATTCCAAATAATACACTTGTTATTTAATGAATGTTTTTGTAATTTCAATGATCAAGAGATACTGAATAAATAAATAATGCATAGCCAAAACCATGCAATTTAATGACGTAATTTGAACCAATTTGTACAGAAATTGCTCACTGATGTTTATGTATATTTTGTGTTTAATAAAATAAATTAATAATTCATGTAGAAATAAATTAGAATAACGATTTTATAAAGTCATAATTAGCAAATACTCTATACATTGTAATTTCGTTTCTTTTTATATCCTTCGTTTTTATTACAGTATACAATTTATGAAAACATTAATAATATAATTACGTTATACTTGTTTTAAAGTTGAATAAAAAGCCATTATATGCTTCTGCAAGCCTTGTCTAAGCTTCTATGAAGTGAAAAAACTATGTGATAAAAGTTACAATTTCATCAAGGTGAATAACAATCTTATGGACCGTGGAGTGTTGCACTTTATAATACTAATCCGCAAAAAGTGTCACTGTGAAGACATAAACATTTCAGGTGCGTGTAAAATCACATTTACACGTACATTAAGAACAGAACTGTCCACCCAGTCTCATCTTTTTTCATAAAAGTTAGGTGAAAAACATTTTAGTCTGAATGTTTTTTGTAATTTTATTATCTCTGGAAAACTATAAATTTCGGTTTACAACTTAACATCCTGTCTGATCTTTTGATTCCAGTCGGCAAAGTAAAAATGTGACTGCAAAAACGTGCAAACCTTGTCTTTTCAATAGGGAAGGAACAAAAAGTTGCAACTGCAAATTAGTTTCCACTTCCATACTTATAACTTTTTTCTATTCCTCTTTCTGTTTTCATTGTAAAACTCGTACGTTCGAAACACAAGGAGCGTTTGGTATAAGACCAATTATTTAAAGAAAAAAGAAACTGGAGAGTAAAGATGATATTGAAAGATTTTTGACCTAACTGGAACACTGGACATAAATCATTTTGAATTTCAGCCTCCAGTTCAAATTCAAAGACATGAACATTTAAGCGAAGCGTTTTCATAACGTCTAGAGAGAAATCACTTCACCGCGTACTGTCTCTTTTATATCCGTTATTCACTCTGTTCAAGCTGCCAGTAAATTTATATCACCCATTAATTCTCATTTACTACATTCTCAGACAAAGTGTACGCAATCGTAAATTTTCAGAGATGAGATCTCTATTTTTTTCAGAAAAGGAATTCTAAACCTGCTCGAAATAATCTATTTCTCATAAATTATTGGAGTGAGTCAATATTCAATTTATTTAACGTTTATAAACTCAAGAAGATGAAAATAGTACAGAAATTATAAGCAATTAATAAATTCTCATATTATATTGAAAATACTTGAAGTATATTTTACTGAAAACAGATGCGTTCAACGTGATAAATGTTCAGTAAAAAATCCCTTTTTATCATTCTATTGTTTAGAGACAAAATATGTGCTTGAACTTTAACAAACATGATTCTTACATTAAAAAACCAGTATGCATCGAATAAAATTTATTAATTTAAAAAAAGAATATTCTAGTCAACCATATAAGTTTAAGATGCTATACAAGATGTAGACTTGTTTGCAGCTGTTAAAATATTGATATTATTACAACAACAAAAAAACAACAACTGAAAATGGTGACAATTTTAATCATGGACATTATCTCATAACTTCCTGTTTACAGTCTATTGATACAAATAGTGCTTTAAAAAACGACGAGGAAATGCCGAGTACTTATGTCTTAATATGCTCAAATGTTTTCTAAAAGTAAAATATTTATTATTCAATGAGAACATGACATTCATTAAGCATAAGCGCTCGAACGTTCGTCTGCTTCCCACTTTATAATAAACCCAAATATATCGACATGAAAAAATAACAATTTTTACAGTAATTTCAAGTAATCAACGCGTATATTTCAAGTGTTTAATCAACAGTAATTTCAAGTGTTGAAATTCGTTTGGACGAAATTGACGGAAAGAAAACTGAAAATTCTTATTGTAGTAAAAATACAATTATCCGGTGTGTTTGGATATTAGGGTGATGAAGATTTGCAGACACAGGCTGAAATTTACACTTTAAAAGAAATGAATCCCTATGACAAGTAACAAGAAAAAAGAAGAAACAGAATCTTCAACTAGAACATTTTATATTGAATACATATATAGCCTGCTTCTCTTCTTTTGCCTTAAATGCAACAGGAATGGAAGAATGAGACCGCCGAGCAAGGACTTCAATTCTCTCTCTCTCTTTTTTCTCTTCAAAATTTAATTTTTGTCCTACAACCTTTTCAGTGACTCTAGTCGTGTAACAAGCATATGGATAAAAAGAGTTTTACTTTCGTTCAAAAGTTTATTTAGTTATTCCTTTTATTTTGTACTTATTTTCAGTTTAAAAGTTGACTATTTCACGACATATTATTTATTTAGGCGTTTCCTTTAAAACCGGAATGTTGATATTTACACACTAGTATTCAAAATCAGTCTTATTGTTTAAAGTCTTTTAATGCAATTTACAAGGATTGTCTATGTATACAATAAATCCAGGAAATTAAAATTTGAACAAACACACACACACAAATGGGTTACTAAATACGGTCCTTCAGCATTTAATTAACAGGTCATTAACACGCTTCGATGAAGTTGAAGATTTCTTGAATGACAATTCATACGTGTCAGTGCGACTATTTGACACAATTTTATAAGAACAGCGGAATCTGGTACGCTGCGAACTCATACGTTATCGGTGGAGTGAAACGCTGACTACAGAAGACCGATTCTGTTATGTAATTTGCCAGTTCACTACCGATGAGTACGGTATGTTCGTATCACAACAAATTCCGTTTTTACCTACCCGCAATTAATATACGATAGGATGTTTTTAAAATCGTGGGACAAATTTCGAGGGGTGGTAGAGCTCACTAAAACAAACAATCGATGTTTCATTTATCCCGTGATTTTAGAAACTCACTGTATTTTATCGGTTTTACCTTTAAGGTTTTACTAGCCCCTTATTGGAAGGTTGAATGGTCACACTGATATACTTCTATACAATCATTGAACCATGCAGTACAGAAATACTTAGTCCCGAAAACTATTCATTTTACTCCTGTGTACTGGTCTTGTAATCTCCTCCCCTCAAGTAGGTAGAGAATAGGATATGAAAGGAAAATTGATATCTACACGCCCCAATGAATAAGGTATCTTTTTGGAATTGTTTTTAATTGACAGAAAATTGTGAATAATAGGACAAGCCAAGAAGACCACTAACCTTCTCAGCTTTCTTTATGTCAATTAAATGTGATATGTACATGTATATATGTACTTCCAGACAATGTAGTTATTCGTAAACTCATTGCCTAAAACAGTAAACTATTTTTGTAAAGTTGTGAAATAATTGTTTCAAGTAATATATCTCATGCGCTTTAAACAAAAAATAATAATATTATTGATTCTGTTACGACCAACATTCGATCTTCCGACTGTTTGTTATTTTCAACAAACCTACCGCAGAGCTCCCAGTGTCGGTAGACTCTCATGGTTGTAACACAGAGCGATATCTTCGCTAACTAGTACACAAAGAGATCTCAGAAATATATTTTTTCTTTTACTTCCGGTCAAAGTTGTTTCGTGAATTTCTATACTTGGCGAGTGTCATGCAATTCTGACACCAGTTGAAGAACGCAGATTGTTAGTTTTGCGTGATTACACATATAATTGACTGATAAATATTTTTATGTTCAATTGGCGATGCGTTCTACTATTGCTTCTTCAGACATCTTCGAAGTTTCCCTGTCTTTTAGTACAGCTTGTACGTATAAAAATGTTTTCTCCTCGAACAAAAAGCAATTTTGAAATAATAAATTTGAAGACTCAGATTTTTAGATTAATGTAACTGATATAAGCATAACCAATAAATCAAATATATTACTCATATTCTTTGCATGATAATGAAAACTGCACGGAGTATCTTTCAACGCCTTGGCGTGGTTTTTTTGCGTTGCATAATTGAAATGAAAGTGAATCTGAACAGCCTTAATTCACGTTTAAGACAACACATCAAAATGATTTTAATATTTTAGAGTTTGCTGACTATAGATGAGCAAAGAGACAAGTAATGCTGATTTATAATTAACATAAATATGAGCATCTGCAACTGTATTTAGGAGTAAATTCCAGTGAGTAAATTACATAACGATATTATTAATATGCACTTGCATGCACATTACAGAGCACATTACTATAATTTGGATTACAACTGGAGATTATTTCTAATGGATATTTTAGTCGTAACTGGTTGTTTCTACGAAATATCCTCGGAGTGGACGAATAAGTATCTGAAAAGACCTAACTGCAGTTACGCATAATATTTTGTAAACAATTCTCATAATCCAGAGCTACAAAAAATATCTACCAAACGACGTCCAACCTTCTTGAAACAAAGAAATCAGAAAGGACATACTCTGTGATCCTTAACCACTTTTCATTCTCTCGTTCTGGTGAAGTCATTCTTTCACTCACTTCCCGTGAGGTGATAATTGTCTGTATAAAGAAGATAAAAAAAAGAATATTCTGGAGTAAGAGAAAAATACCAGTTCCAAGAACATTTCAATCGCAAATTGATTCATTCGAATATGAAACAATTTGTTTTAAATTTAAGGACATTCTTGCTTTCAATAGTGCAAATTATGAATATATTAATTTAAATTGCTTCCAAATTCACAAACATCCTTCTGGTGGCTCAGGAGGTAGCGATCTTGCTCTTCGCCACGTCATCTCGGGTTCGATACCCAGTGAGGCTAGAAAAGAATGTAGCTTTACACATTAATGTCCCTGTTTATGTAGCCTACTGAAAAGCGAACCCTCCTTCCTCTATCCACCTCCTACTAGTATCGATAATAACTACGTCTACTAACCCGTCTTCGTAGACCAAGTTGTTTGTAAACCCAGCTAACCGGCCTCCCTACTAACAATAACCTTCCACCCAACTCCTATCTCCTAACACTCCATGTAGATAAACCTCTACATCATTCTACATTTCCCAAATACTGCAATAAATGAATGGAAGTAAATTCACAAACACCGGAACTCGTCTCGGAAATACCGAACATAATATCTGTAACAATCTTATAATTACATTTCTCAGAAACCAGAAGAAAATTATCGTATCATAGGTAATTCACAATAATTCTTCATTAACCTAAAGAAACTATACTGTTAAGTAATGTCAATCTATTGAATAAACTGAATTGTCTTTCTGCGCTTCCCGACGTTAGAGCAGTAATTTGGTCGAGGATACAGTATTCACATAGTAAAATGTCGTATAAATATATATCAGAAATATATATTAAAAAAAAAAAGAAAAAAAATTCTTATCAGAATATATATTTGTTCCTTACAAGTCAAATCGTTTGCTGCAGAATCGAGTAAACATCCTTCCAACAAATATGTTAAAATGGTTAGATTCATATGATGATGTTTAGATGTACAGGGATTTTGTAATAAAAGTTCCACTATGAGATGGCCATGGAAGGAAAACCACTGGACAGAATGTTTTCAAACTTGGTAATAGTTTACAGAAGGTCATGGAATTGTACTTCCGGAGAAAAAGAAGTTCAAACCACCAGCGGGGAATGGAGCTGTGTGCAATATTGTTAAACGAAGTAAGGCATGAAAACATCGATTTAAAATTATTATTATCGTCTCTAAAACGTGTTACAAACCAGGTTCAATGTGGTGTCCACCATTTTCTGAAGGCAATTTAAATCTCATTATTGTTCTCTTCAGTAGCTCCCAGCATATTTGGGGAAATGTTATGGACATGACAGTCTATCGCATTTTTCAATTTCGCTTTACGGTTTACACAATAAAGAGTGACTTTAAGGAAACCCTATAGTCAGAAGTCGCAGGGGTTGAGGTCTGGTGACCGGGATGGACCTGAAATGGGGTGGTGTCGTCTAGCACCGCATTCATTGCCATCGCATTCATAATAACACTTAACAAGAAAAGCAAGTTCATGCATGTTTACAGACATCGTCGACTCGTAATAGTGTAAACTCTGACGAAGAGGTTCATTCACATAGCTGAAAACTCAAATGACGTGAAGTGAATACAGTGCCATTCCCCGCCGTTTGTAAGTTTCCGAACTTTTTTTAAGAGAATAAAATCCCATGACCTCATAATCTCACAAATATTACAAAGTTTGATAGCATTTTGCACGTTAGGCCATCTCAAAGCCTAACATTAATTATGAAGACCACTGCCTTTCCGGCCAGCTAACCTATCACTGATCATTACCTTATCCTCGTTTATTCTCTGGTTCAGTTACTCAATACTCGACAAAATTTGTGCAATCACGCGAATGCAAATCTAAAAATTGCATTCATTTATACATGTTCATTTTGCTCCTATTTTTTATGGAGAAACTATCACCGTTCTCATATTCAGGATGAACAAACATCATATTAAAGTCATACAAGTTTTTAATATATTAAATGAAATATTCACTATATTATATTCTTACCTGTACATTTCCACGCATAGTTTTTAAATAAAAATATATTGATCGTATTACAGTAAATATTTTCGGAACTCCACCCAATCGTTGTGAATCCTTATATGTAAAAATATGAAAACTAGACTATATCTGGTCCAGAGAAGACTCGAACAACCCCAAACTCCACAGAAAAACGTCAACTGTTCTAATTGAAAACCTTCACACAATACTTCCCCTTGTTCATTTTCTCGAAGTCCAAGAAACACACATAAAAATTTCTTCAAATTTCTTTTAAGAAAGGGAATTTCTGCGCATACGCAAAACACACTTAACATTAGTGTAAAATTTTTCAAGAAATTTAGTAAGTTCGAGAATGCGGAAACGCGACGAAAAAGATTTGTGTGTGCAGGTCCCGAGAACCAGTTCCGTGCGTACTGAAAAATGCGACGGAACGCTTATCTCTTGAAGCGAGGTAATCAAACTAAACGGACGTCTTTCTAAAGACCTCAACGAGGATCAAATCGTATGTTATCTGCTGACTATTGCACCTTTCGACTTGATAAATTATCTTCTCGAAGGTCAAGAAAACATAATTTCTGTAATTCGGAAAAGAATGATCTTGACAAAATGGAAGAGTCACTGTGATAGTATTTGTTAGACGGTTTTGATGTAAACTAACTGTAAACACTACTATTATTTCTTGTTAAGCTAATTTGACAACCAGATATTTATTTTTTTATTGAGAACTATTAAACTAAACTAACTTTCCCGAGAAGTTAAAATTCTGATCTGTTATAAGCATGAAGCCAATCTTGTTTGCGCCATACACTTGTTAATTTTCAGGAGTCTCAATGTAAAAGCTGTATTTAGTTTCAATTATATTTGTATCATTGATTCAATTATATTTGTATCATTGATTCAATTATGTTTGTATCATTGATTCAATTATATTTGTATCATTGATTCAATTATATTTGTATCATTGATTCAATTATATTTGTATCATTTGATCATTTTCATTTCCGAAATATTTTGTAAATCTCTGACTTCACGATGGCGAGAGAATACAAACCACTGATATGAGCAAAAATAGAGGGAAAATACGTGAAGTTTTGAAACTTGGTAATTAAGAGTAGGATGTAGTATTGTTCACGATAATTAACTCTCCCCCAAATTTTTCGGAGCCACAGCCCCCTAAAAGCTACCCCTAACGTGCACGTTCGCGGTTTTTGTCATTTTGTCGCAAAACGGTCCAGTTTTCAAGAAAGATATCTATATGAAAAAATATCTTGCTTTAAATTTCCAACAAAAGAGGTGGAAACCATTTTGGAGATAGGTGCATTGATTCTTGTGCTATGAACTCTCCAATCAGGGGGTGGTTTTCAAAATTACAATTAATTCATATTAATTCAAATTCTTTGCATATTAATACCTCTAAGTGTCGCTGTGCGAATAAAAGATAACCGGACATCCAGCACATTTTTCGTCCATGAATCCCTGAGCGCGCATTATTAGTTTGTCACCTGAGCTCAGAAGTCTGTGTTTGTTGTCGTTTCCCGAAGTCTCAAAATATAAGTTGATTTTTTTAAAACTTTTACATTGCACTTTCTTTCGAGAAAACAATATACAATTGGTTTTATTCAATTTCTGATAGATATTTCGAAAATAATTGCATTGAGTTCTCCGTACCCCGTTTCGTCGCGACCAAGCTTTTGTAATAGAAAATACTTCTTTATGATATTCCTTATGTTAATATGTCAGAATGTTTCTTTAGAGGTTTCTATTTCGGTGAAATCATACGATTTTCACGCATCACCGACCAGACCGAGGAAAGTTAAATTCGCTCTATAATGAGTAACTAGTCTATTCCCGGAGTCAATGCGATCCCAAATTGATGACCCCATTATTGCTTGTCCCAGGCTATGTAAATTGCCCAGGTATCAGAGGGTCGGAATACTTTAACGCATTCCACTTAATAGTAGTATTGTAATATTAAAAGTGTATCATCTATCTATGAATTCTTAGAACCGAATTACTTTAAGATTACAGCTTAAAAAACTAATGAAATAAATAATTTTAAAAAAATTAAATTCTTTGTAATACAGAAAATAAGCGTGAAAAAAAAAATTTTTTATATTGAATTTGCTGCCCGGTATATTTTTTTTTCGTCCCGCATATTCTTAAACTGTATCATGTTGTTCTGTCTGAGACCCCAAACTGCATTCCCACCTGCAACTCTGGAGGTTATCCAGACTTTGTTTGTTCTACATTTTCGCACTGAGATTTTACCTTCTTCCAGTCTACACTTTACGACTTTTGGCCTGGTGACCTATGAATGGGAGCCCTGGACCGACCACAATGCTGACTGCGACCTAGAAGTAAAATATGGCGGGATTAAGAAGTTATGTGTGTGCTCTCGGACATAAAACTCGCGTTAAGTACCAACGAGTACCGTCCTGAACTACCAGCAACTTTCCACTGGCAGTACCGGATGATCCATGTTCGTTTTACGTCATTATTGGCACATAAGTTCAAATCGCATCTGCAAATATGTGAGAATTATGCACCTTTTAATACCTTCTAATCCGAATTTAAGAATAAGGTGGTGAATTCGTTTCATACGGTCAATTACCAAACTATTATAAAAATACATTCCCCGGATAGTGAATCTTATTCAGACAGCCATCCATCCAGGCTTATACCATGTCACTGAAAAGGTGATAACGACGGACATTTTTCGGAATATGCTTCGTTCCACCAACAGAGATTTTTCTAAATTTCTTTTAAGTAGAATAAATTTTCATGACAGAAATTATGAGAAAAATCATTGACGTTCATATAGAGACAGTGTAGTATTTCTGATGAACAAAAGAACAATACTCTTTTCAGCCAACTAGTTCAAATTCAGGGTTAGTTCAAATGTCATAGAGTCAATCTCTACTTTTATGAAAACCCATACAAGAAAAAATATTCTTCAGAAACTTGTAGCTGGAGCACAAAGGAATTAATGCAGCGTTCAATTAAATTATTATTAAAGCATTTTAGGATGATACGCTATGATATTGGTTTCATTGTCTGACTTTCTTTTACCTGCGGTCAAATTTCCTTCAGATTTTATAAACCAAGAACTTTGTCTCGGTCTTTAAGATCAAAACTATTCGCAGTAATCATTTTAATATAAAATTTTGTCTCATTGATATTCGTAATTAAATTATATAATTAATGGACAGTTATAATAGAAGAAGTTCGTAACATATTCATTGCTAAATTAAACATAGAATAAAATGTGAATAAATATTTTTCATCAAAATATAACGAAACGTTTTATACGGAGACACCGATTACGTTTCTATCTTTGTGATCTAGCAGGTTTTAATGTTAGAACAATTATTTGCACTAATATCGTATTTTGTCTTATTAAATCACATGATTCTTTTCAAGTTTTTATTGTTTTAGGTATTAAAACATAAAGTTTCTCGCTAAGTTGGAAAATAATCGGGAACTGCCGTCAATTTCATTCAAGCACTCAATAATTTTAAATTTTATATATTAGTTTTTAGACGTTCAGAGTTCCGAATACGTTTATTAGATAATGTAAAGTTGGAATTTTTCCACGATGAGGGCGTCAAAAACGCATATCTGGGAGAAAAAATCTTTTAACGAAGACATTTTTGAAGATGATCGCGACGAAAAATTAATTAATCAAATATCATTTGAATATACTTAGAACCATATTGTGATTTGTAAACCAAGTTGTAAATAAATTGAAGGAATAAATATATTAATGTACATTTTTATACTAGGAAATGTGTGAAACAATTCATGGAGAATTAAAGAAGCTGACATATTGACAGCCTTAAAGTAACATTAATGTATAGAATTGAGTTTTAAGGTATTTTTGTTTTATGTGGAAATGCACATAACATGTACATATACACGAATAAAATTTTGGAAAGATTTGCGTGTTATTTTTCTAAGTTACAAAACATTTGTTTTAATATATATATATATATATATATATATATATATATATATATNTATATATATATATATATATATAAAGTTCTATTCGAGCGACAAACTGGAAAGAATTGACAAAATGTAGTTATGTTCTAAAAAATGGTCGTATAGTTCACAATATGTATTATATATGATATTACCCTGTTGTGTGTGATGTATTATTACCTCGAAATATCGAAGTCGCAACGTGAGAAGAAATTCTATCACAAACCTGTTATTCATAGTCTGACAAAAACTCGAGTTTCGCACATAATACCTCAGGAGCATCGAATTTTAAATCGACACACTATTTAACACCTCTCGTCAATTTTTGTGGCAATAAACTAAGGCTGTAAATTATAGCCCGTCACTCCCAGTGTGAGAGCTGACCAACGGGTCATCCGCTGAATTCCTTCCAACCTGATTCTGCAACACCATCAATGCAAACCCTCCCAAACAGACACCTCGTGCTTTTCCTATGAGCTAGCGCACAATTCTTTCAGTCTTCATGACATTTATGTCCGTGCATAGGAGCGGTTCTTTCTCTTTCATGAAATAACGGCTTCCTGATGATGAAAAGATCGTAAAAGTGAAATAATTATTCACTTTTTGTGTGGGCGCATTAATTGTTATGAAATATATTTTATTTTTGACGTTTTTATTACGGATATTGTGATGTTGTACTGAAGATAAAGGATTTACTCTGATGTAGAAGGAAAACTTGCTTAAAGCTCTCTCTTCACTTTGGTGTTACATAGTTCGAGGAATGCGTTCTCTGACAATTCAAATTCATCTAAAATGGCCTATGCCATATCATCTTATTACATTAATTGGAAGCAGCAGCGGATATAGTATTTCTTGTTTTATTTGTTTATTATTTGGACGGGGATCACCGAGTTTGGGTATACGGAAAGTATTGTGCAAAATGGTGCATTTTCAATGTAATTAACGATTCTGTACGAATTAAATTTTATTACCCAATGCAAATATATACATTTGTACCGTACAAAATTTATTGTTGTATAAAATTTAAATTTGTATTAATTTGAAGTTAAATAATAGAAACTTGTTTATTTTCTCCAATACGGGACGATTTAAATGACGTGGTATGAAATTTTGCGATGAGTGAAAAACAGGTTAATTCATATGTTGAAAAACATATGTTCTCCATCGATCAACGGGAATATAGGTGTGAGGGTTTTTAAATGCATCCAATAAAACAAAAAAAGGTTAAATGCGACAGGAAGTTATAATCTTGTTATTTATTAAGTTATCAATGATCACAGTAAAAGCTAAGAATAATATATTACAATTTCTACAAATTTAAAAGTGGCGTACCTAAGGGGGATGTGAGGGTTAAATCCCTCCCCCGGAAAAAAAATTAAAGATTCTCGTTTAGGTATTTCTCCTAAAATTTGTATGTCTACACGTACAATTTTCTATACAAAGAGACACACCGAAATAAAATCCTGGGTACGCCCCTGATTGAAAATGAAAAAAAGAGGAAAAGGAACACAAACGTTTGCGAATCAACAGTGAACAGACGAGCCCTAAAGCCCCAACCCCACCCCCACCCCCCAAAAAAAACAGTGAACAGCGTATTTTTTAGATAAACCACCATTCGTCTTCCATTTCATTTAAAATACTTCCTTTTCCTTAATGAAATAAAACTGAAGGATATGAAATGTTTGTCCAAATACAAAGAAGGCTTTCAACTGATGATTCTATATGTTCTGCGAAAATCCCAAGTATCAATGATCTTTCTCAGCCTATTTACTTAGAATGTGAATGTAATTGTCCACTATTAAATGACTTAGCTGTAAACAGTGATATACTTCGGTAATTTTATGAAAAGAAGTGACATTGTTGACATTTTTGATTAAATTAACTCTGGAATTGTATTCTGTTCAATTACTGAGTTCCCCGCCAACTTCAAAAAAAGTAAATTCCCAGGAAACATTTTTCAGATAAAAAAATTCATTTCTATCATAGATGAGAGACATGATAAAAAATGAATACTTCCAATAGCATGGGAGTAGTTATAAAACATGGGACCATTCCCATTGAATACGGGCATTCCCATGGACAATAACGGGCAGGATGGTAAAAATATTCAAAGAAACGTTGTTTCTTTGGCTATTTGTGACGATGGAGGTTCGTGTTAAAATAGCCAGAATGGAAAGATCGAGGTCAATGTTCTATCTACTTACACAAAACACTAGACGAATACTAGACCAATTGTAATTCATAAAATATAAAAATTTGTACTTGTAAACGTATATAATTTGTAGCAGCTTTTCTTTCAATATTTTATCATCTGACGTATGAATGGTGAACCTTTGAAACCCAATGAGTTATTCCGTACAGTAGTGACCACATATATGTTCTAAAGAGGGCTTCTCTTCACATAAATATTTTGAGAAATGAGAAATTACCGTACTTCATGCAAGACACTGTAGCACCTATAATATTATGTAATTGAAGCCATATAAATCAAATGAATACACTGCTCAGAATTTCTGAATACCACATTAATGTCAGAACGCAGGACAAAACCGGTATGAGTACTACTAAACGTAAGTACAGTTCTTCCGGTTTGGACTAAAAACCATAACATCTGGACTGTCATATCTTAAATGAAACTGAATGGAACTCTCCTTTTTCTTTCTGTATGTTGTTAAATTTCAAGACTCAACCATGTTAATACGTGAAGGTGTCACTTCATTTAAATAGTGTTGTGACGTGACATAGTGGGTATATACGTAAGAATTTTCATTTCACCGTGTTTGCTACGAACAAAATAATTTTCGACGACATTTCATTTCAATATTTATCCTCCTTCACATAAAAATGTTGCTTTTTAATAATTTAATGTGTAATACGGATAATATTAATATATAATATTAATATATAATATTAATATATACTATTAATATATAATATTAATATACAATATTACTAATAATAACTCAGAAATATATTAACTAGTAGCACAAATGCGACCCATACTTGGCCTAAAATTTAAAAGCAGTACAGAATTATTTCTTGATAAAAATTGAATACTTTTCTATAGAGACGTGTGAGGACTATCCAAGATTACGAGAGGAAAGGAAGTAAAAACAAATAAAGGAAGTTAATTATAAAACACAATAAGTAAAAAAAAATTAAGACTGAAATAATGATTCTAAATGGCATGTACGTACAAAGAAATTTGATATTTTAAAAGATTTTCATTGAAGAATATATCGTACGATACCAATGCTTCTTGTTTCAATTTAACGTTCCTCTTTGTTACTTCCAATTTAGTTCCAAATTTTATTTCACTTTCATACACTTCAACGCAAATACAAATTAATAATGGTAAATTACAAATAAAAATGAAATAACTGTTAATAATGTTCATTTGTAAAATATGTTAGAGCCCTCATTAGAAAAAAAAAATTGTGTTGAGGGACCATCAAATAAGAAAACTGAGTGAATGATTTAAATGTCCACTCAATATTCAACATACTCATAAAAAGAATGAATCACGTTTACCTTCATATACAAAAATAATATTTAGATTTACTAAGTACGAATATTTAGAGAAAGACATAATAATTTATATTATAATACTAAGATACGTAGAAGAAACTAGCAAATAAAAGTCTTATACCACGGTATCGAAGAAAGCTTCAATAGTCAGTGCTTCAAACAGTCAGCTATTAGCACTCCTCAAAAATCTGGAAAGTAGATTTATACCTCATAGTGGAGAAAATTAAGTAGTTTTGGGGGCAAATGTGTAAAATGGCATTTATAGAATTCATTATATGGTTTAGTAACCCGAAGTAGGCTTCAATTGTTGAAGCTATTGAAGTACATACCCAAGTTCCCAACAACATGTCCTGATTTAATACAGAAAGGTCAGAGGACTCTAAAAACAAACAAAAGGGGCAATGGTAGAATTTCCCAACTTTTGAATAATGAAAAGGATGGGTGAGATCGTCTAACCCATAGAATTGTTCTAATTACTTTCCTGTGCGCTGAAATAACAGAATATAGATTCGAGAAATGTGTTCCTCCACAATAACCAATTCCGTACTGAAGCATAGTATCGACAACAACAAAGTACACACTCCTCAGGACCGATAATGGACAAATGCACTTCAGTAAACGTTCTTAACACAGATATCACATGACACTTCAATTTTTGTAAATGTATTAGATGAATTAAAAATTTCATGTAACTCAACTTGTTCTGTTACAGTGCACTCATAGTACGTACCGTAAATATTACTGAGACACTACTTAAAACGAAAATATAAATTAAGAACAGTATTATGATATATTCACCTCAATCAAAATCGAACACCTTTTCATTTATTACTTAAAACCGTATGGTTAATTAAGAACCACAACTTCAGTTCATCCAAATACTTCTGAACTACCTACATCAAGCTAGCAAAGCAATTGTACAAGAATTGAATAATATTATCATATACAATTAGTGCATGTTTAGTGCGCAAGAAAACATTTATTGCACTGTGCTTTTAATTGTTCTCACTTTTTTTACTGACTTAATATTAAGTCAGAAGAGCGCATCAGAAACATTAAAATATTCTATAATTCTTTAATACAATATAAAAAATATTTTAGTGCTCAATTAGTGCTACAAGAAAAATACACATTTCACCGTGATAGCATAAATATTATAAACAGATAACCTGAAAAATACAAAAGAAACTAAGAAAAATTGAACTCCCATATCTTCCACTTTAAGTCAGTAAACATTACATAAGTATCAACATTTCGTTCACACTATATACAAATTATGTGCACAGCAAACTAATTTACTGCAAAAATGTTTTAAAAGATATTAACAATTATGCTGAAATCAAATAAAACTAGATAAACATAGAAGAATTAGATATATTTGAAAAAATGCTCTCAAAATACGAAATATCTTAGCACTCAATGTGTAACACGAGAAAAAAAACGTATTTGATATTGTTTTATAATTATTAAAAACAAATACTACTCCAAAACACAAATTTTCATCATAAATTATATATTTAAATATACCCTGTTAATGATGAGAAAAGTTTGAAAAACTCACATTTAAAAATGTTTATATTACATTCTTATTAAGTGCAATACTTTTGATAATAAATAATTTCGATATACTAATTCAGTTAGCTAAGCAACAGGAAGAAAACCTCAAACCCTGTAAGAGCAACTTCAAAATACACAAGTATTTTAGTGCCTGACCATTACTACATGAAAAACAAGCATTTGGTAATATTTCACTTAATGTTATTTACAAATTATTGTTAACAAAAGAAAAAAAATCAAATAATTTACTTCCAATATATTCCATTTATGAAAGCAGAATCACTTGACCATTGCACTTTCATCAATTGTTGTGAGCAAAATCTTAATAAAAATCAAGCACGTGAAGGAAAGTAAAGTTTTTTAAATTTATTTTATTATGATTGCAGTAACTTTAAAATAGCATTTACAAATAGTGCTCGTTTCCTACATATTTAGTACACTAAGAAATATTTTAGTGTAATAAATTTTGAAAAGGTTATAAACATTTTCAGTCTACTAATTTAGCTAGCGAAGAACTAGGGCGAAACGTGTATTCTTACAAAACCGCCTTTAAATTGTGCAAAGTATTCAGTAATTTTCCGTTACTACAAGAAAAATACATATAACATATTGTTTCACTAAGCGTTATAAACAAATTGTCTTTAATAATACAAAAATATTACAATACTTATCTCCCAATATATTCTACCTATAAGCAGAATCACTTCACCATTGAACTTTCATTTAGTTCTAAAACTTTAATATTTAGGGCACTAAGAAAAATCATAGTGCAATAATTTGTAAAAAGTTAAAAAATATTTTCCGTCTCATAATTGAGCTAACACTGTAGCAGGAAAAATTTTTGAATTCTTAAATAATCTTCCTCTAAATTCGAAAATATTTTAGTGTTTGACCTGTACATTTGAAAATGCACATTTGGAAATTTTTCATGAAGTGTCATAAAAAATTCCCATGAAAATGCATACTTAGTGTACTAGTAAAACCATTAGTGTATCAATTTTGCTTAATTTTTTTTGTTCGTAAGGTACAATTAGTATGCATTACATCCGCAAGAGCGGTATTTCGCATTTCAACATTTCTTTCGCAAATTTTATAGAAGACGAACAGCAAAGAAATGGGTCTATTTTCATTCATGTCTTTTGGATCGCTCATTTTGTAAACAGGAATAGCCATTGCAATAATTGTTTGTTGAAAAAATTAATATATTCAGTAACTGTATAAAGAATGACGCACGATATTGTGTATTGTAACTTTTAGACATGTATGTTCTATTTGTGTATTGCTTTGCAACATTTTAGTGGAAAATTTCTTTCAGGAAAATCTTGAAACCTGACATTGTGTCCCTTAGCGTCCAAAACGAACTACGAATGTCGCAGAAACATCCACACACAAAGGAATTAAAATATATTCAACAGTAAATCAACTATCATTCTAGAAGTCTTTTATATATTATTTTTTCCTTTCATTGCAATTGACTTCATACCGCTGCAAAGGTTTCGGATAATTCGTCTTAAGTAATGTCATTTTTTGAAAGATCCATTCCGCCCAATGTACAAGAATGTTTGGTTGCGTGGAAACGAAAAAAAAATATTTGGAGCAGTCTTCAACAAATAAACTGTAACTGAGGTTCGAAGTAGGTCGTGATCCTTTATTCCCCTTGTTTATAAAAGAACACAATTTGTCATCTTCTGTAATATATTCTTCAGTGAACTCACCTCTCTACAATTGCTCGTTTTGCTGATTTTACACTATAAATGTATAAAACATTCATATATACACTTCTCATTTTCTTCTCAGGATTCAGATGGTTCGTATTCAACTTTCCTTCACAGAGTTTTCGGACTCTTTCTTCGCAGCCAAAGGAACAAACTAAGTGGTTACTGATCTCCAAATATTCTAAAGTTATTAGACGTTTTCGAATAGACAACAATTTCAGACCTGTATTTGCTAGAAAATGATGAATTGTGAAAAATAGTTCGAGAATAACACATACGGGAACCCAAGTAGGGAAAATGCCGAAAACTGATTAAATTTATGACTACTTAATAGGGACAAGGAATAATTTAGATATAAATATCTTTGAAAGCTATTAACGCTGACATGTCTTTAGCGACATAATAAAGATACATTGATAAATCTTATAGAGAGCAGTAAATAAATCATCTATAGGTCATTAAAGATGACGCCATTCATTACGATTTTGACAACCTCAGAACATTCTATTTTACATTTCTCCTATTCACACTATAAAACAACTTGAGATGAGATGTTAAGTGACATTTTTTACAATGATACCTTTCCAGGTATGCAGATACAGAGCAGACCAATTATGCTTCTACTAACTAAAACAATTTTGGTAAAAACTATTTCTTATACTTCCTAATACACTGTTTCGTGTCATGTTTAAAAATCTTAAGCTCGATAAATATGTCTTTAAAAAAATATAGTTATTGCCTTATAAATATCTTAATTGATAAGGTGATTATAACAACAATGTCAACAAGTAATATCCTCTACTTTCATTATTAAACATATTATTAACGTGTACTATTACACAATCTTTTTTAGTTTGATCAACACAACGTTTCAAATTTATTTATTTATAAATATTTTTCATTATTAAATATTTTAATATATTACTTGTAAGATGAAACGCGAAAGGGGTTATGAAAAGTGCAGCTCCTCGTATAATTCTATAATTTTTAATAGTGGATAGATAATTGAATTGTTATATTAATCCATGAAGACAGAACCCATACTTTTTTAAACAAATATAATAAATAGTAATTTGTCTTCTGATCCCCTGCGTGGATTTATTGTTCTTCGCCACCACATTGAATGCCATGCTGCCTTAAATATTCCGTAGGAAGTTATGAGTGTTCTGCAATAAATTTGGTCTGTTACATGCCAGAGGAAGGAGAGTGTTCTCATAATCTCGAGTTCTCATGTTCCTCTCTTCCTAAATACAAAAGAAAAATCATGCACGTAACAAACGACTTTCTATTTTGGACAAATATAAACATGAAACCTTCGTGATACCCAAACATAAACTAAATTTTCAATTATGCACACTTCTTGTATACGAAGGTGTCCTTCGGCGAAACCAAGTTTTCTTAACAGTCAAAGAGTATTCTACGATAGCGACTCCGTACTACAATGTCGTAATTTTGATTTTCTGATTAGTTCTCGCTTCATATTTTCACGCGCTCATGCACGCTTATAGGATAAAAATGGTTACATTTTCTTGTTCTGTAGGGTCAATCATTTATTTCATCTGTTCAAAAATATTCTATCATGATGTTGCATGTTAAGTACGTATTACCAATTAAAGGTAAAAGACACTGTCCACAGCAATTTCGGCTGTGTGACGGCCATTCCGCATGTGGCAGAGACATGTATCTCCATAGTGAGACTGGAAATATCTTATTAGTCAATAAATATTGACGGCTGGACATTATCTTCTTCCTTTAATTTACTAAGAATATCCTTCACATCTTAATGTGTTACCCCCTTGATCATCTACAGAAACTTATTTTTCTAGGTACCACACTTCCCTACCTGCATCCTATATCCTCCATACCCCTTTCCTCTTCTACTGCGTTGTTACAACTTGGACGGCTTCCATCTCTATCACAACCTCTCCCTCCTGTCCTGTCAACTATCAGAAGACCGGTGCACCTTTGCCAGGAATTATCAGCATTAAAGCGTACGTGAGCTCTTTCTTGTGCATTTTGAGCCGTAAATGATTTTGAGATCTAAATAATTTCGCATAACCCTACTCTTAATAAAATTGTATTCCTGTTCTGAAACTCTGAAATCTCCTCTGTGATTTGATAAGCCAATCAACACAAATGAAGCCATAGATATGTATTAAGTTCTAGCTCCTTTTTATATTATGAACATTTAATGAAATTCAGCAAACCAATTTTGACATATTCTACAAAACTATCGTAAACATAGAATTCTCTTAGATTGCGGTGAACCTCACTGTCAGGTAACAGATCTAAGAGATTTCTATGTTCGTGAACCAGAAATGGAAAATTACTACGCAAAACAAAGTACTTCCTAAGAGAGTCGCCTTATATGAGGAGTTTAGTCTCTACGAGACCACCTCAGAGGTCTTTGGGTTTCACAAGTTGAATGAAGATGGAAGACGGGCCCAGGAGGCGAACGGGATGGCGCAGTCGGTAAGCGCATGAGCGCGCTGAGCTCAACGTCTCGGCTTGGAACCCCGGTCCCGTCTCCCATTTTCATTCAACATAACATAATAAAAACTATCGTAATTTGACATCTCAAAACTAATATTGTATAAATTTAAAAATGTTGAGTTAATTTCAAGAAGAAATTAATCTAGAAACGAAATATGGATGAAATTATTCGCACCATATCGTAGAAACCCCGGCGTAATATCTCCCTACTACGGTTTGTAGGATTGTAAAATAACGGGATATTCTACTTGTCACTACTTCGGTAGCAGAAAACTCGAAAAACGCATTCAAAATGTTTCACTCAAAGTAATAATAATAATACATCAGAAAGTTCCCTAACAACGCATTGCAGAATTTCAATACAGTAAATACATTATAAAGATAGTATTTTCAATGAAATGCTTAATTATTGACACATGTAGTCAAGTGGTCATCACAAAAATATTTTGAGTGTTTTTTCTACAATATTCAAACTGTACTCTCATCATTTTTTTTCAATTAGAAAGATTATCTAATATAATTCAATAGGGACGTATAGTTGGTAAAGACGTGTGCCTGTCTTCAAGCAATTTTGGGTGAACTATTTTTAAACTCGTTTGCTCATACTTGAAAAACGTTTGGTACAGCCATGTTAATTGAACCACAGTGCCGTTTCCGGAATTCTGAAACAAAATTGGAAAACACGGAAACCCATGGCCCAGCGGCAGTTTCGGTCCGCGGGTGGGTATTTGGGTAGCAGGTGGACGTGGGACTAGATGAAGTCGCTCAACCCAAGGAACCAGTTTCGATCGCCACGCTGGACGATCCGACCTGTGTTCCTTCAAGCGCTTCCTCGGAGACGCAGCCAAGGCGTACACGCACGAACGGGGTTTATCTTTGGTATTAGCTTCTTCATAAGTGTTTGCTCGTTTCATTGAGAAGAAATCATGGACACTGAAACCAGGAATCCTATCGTAGTCCTTACCTATTCCCTAGAAACCTACTGCGGTAATAGATATTCGTTACCATCAGTTTCCGTCAGACACACATTTTCCTTCTTTTCTTCCTTCCAACTTTTTTTCAGGTGGGAGTGTCTCGACAATGATCTGAAGACTTCAGGTAAAGATATTCAAAGGGATCAGCGACGTGGATTACGCATTTGAAGGTAAACATTGGGGTTCTGGTTTCTGCTCTCTGCCATGTTAAAGGAAAAGATGAGGTCTGTTTGGGCCAGGCAATAATCAAAATACCCATTTATTACAATCGACTAGTAACATTGGCGAACGGGTGACACAATGATTGGCAGCTTTGAGTAGAGGACAGGAGGGTGAGTTCACCATTTTCACCTGCTCATACCTCTAGTGTAGGTAGGAAGAAAAAAACTGACCGGTAAGATATAGTCAGGTCAATGACAATTTAATATAGCGTTGCCTTGCATCACAGTACACACCAAAGACGCAAAACGTGGCCAAGAACGTGAAGCCGGATGTTCCAGCATACGTAGATACCTCAATTAAACTAATGAAGAAAGTGTAGCGGAATGAAAATAAAGTGAATGAAAAGTTCATGCATATTTCGGACACAAGAAAAATAATGAGTGCAATAATAATTTTAAATTTAACAGACATTTTGCTAAATTATCTCATTGTTAGCATGGCACAGAAATAAATTAATANTATATATATATATATATATATATATATATATATATATATATATATATATATATATATATATATATAAAATATATAATATGCTAGAATGAAATTGTTTAAAAAGTTTTAACAAATCCTCTTCAAAAGGTGAAATATGATTAACAAATTATATTCACATTACGATACATCAGAACGTGAATGCAACTGTCCAAATATTTCGTGTGTAGTATAAGGGAATTGAGCACACTATTTGATAAATTTTAAAATTTAAATGCAATATTTTTATTGTAGACTAAATAGGCGCTAGGTACGCACGGAATATTCCGACATTCTCTTCCTGGCTTAATGGAAGTTACACAGATTCATGACTCGGGATTGCTCGGAAGCAAATCGAGATATTTAAATGCTGTCTATTTTGGGTATTAATAATTATGGTAATTGAAAGCAGTTTAAATTTTCTAAAATTCGAATTACTTGTTTCAATTTTTAAAAAGAAGAATGTAACAATATTTATCCTCAACCTTCTTAGTTACATAAAGGTCCGGAACATTTCATCGAATTACATTTGTACCGACCTCATGTTTCGCTTAACGAGATAAGTGATGACGATGCCTTCAAAATACAGCTGAGACTCTAATGACGCATCCACCAACACCTGTTGCTGAGGAATAGAGATGGTCACAGTGTGTACAATAATTGCGAAAATAGGAATGGAATTTATATATCAAACCGCGCTGGATAGGCAGTTAAAATACATAAGTACAATTCTTCCCTCTCCAAGAAGAGTTGAATAAGAGGAAACTGCACTTTGCTCCTCAAAAGTTTTTTTTTCAATCAAAAATTGTATCGCATAGAAAGGTATTTGATTCTCCGTCGTAATAAACAATTTCCTAACAACCTATTCAGAGTAATGATGAGTTTTAAAGACGAGAGGCATTCGCTTCGGAAAAAGCGGAGCAGGTGGAGGCGTCGCGGAAGCCAGCGGAAAACGTGCGCGGTGCTCGCGAACTCAGGTCAAAGCCCCCTCTGCCCAGGGCGCTCTCGCGGTAACGTTCGAAAGGCGCGCGCTCCGGAAATTGCAGGTGCAGGGTGGCCACGCGCGTGGCTCGCGCCCGTCCTTTCTACCACGCCTCGTCTTCACTACGCCGCTCCGTTTCGCCATTGTTGCCGGTCGCTCGAGCACGCGTCAGCCAGCCACCCCCACCCCCACTCTCAGACATGGACTTTTTTTGCATGGTGACTCCGTTTGTTCTGACGGATTTAGAACTACCGGAGAGTCAAAGGGAATATTTCGCCGTCATACTGTTCCAATCAGTGGGTCCACTATATCTTGAAAACAGAACAGTGTACACCACAGTTTTCCAGTATTTCGTTTTTTAAGGTAAATAAACGTTATAATTTTATTCATATCCGTGGACCGCGAAGTTTATCAGAGTTATCATTAACGTCTGCTTTGAGATAGTACAAGAACTACCTATATTTTGAGTGGTCTTAATTGAATCATCGAACGGTCAGTTGTGTCCCCTGTGAGAAAGCTTATGAACTTACCATAATTCGAATTCAAATTGTATTTTAAAGCAAATCATAAAATAAATGTTTCATTGTTAAAATGTTGGATTATTCTCCTTTTCACATCCAGAAAGTAATCTTTGTAATGATAACTCATTTGTGACCGTTGACGAGTGTCGTCAGAGAAAGGTATTTCCAAATACACATCTTTTAGAAATAATGTAGAGCGAAAGGAAAGTAAAGTCTTGGCATTCTGGCCTCTTCTTTTCATGTAGGAACATGTAGACGCAGAAAGAGGTTGATGACTGGTAGTGGTTCTTTTGCGTCAAAGCAATAATACATCAGTGACGTGTTTGTTGATTGACAAAGGTATTTCCAGAAACTCGACGTTCACAGTATAGTTTCACAGTAGTGTTAAATAAGAGGAATATTGAGAAAATGAGTATCGAAGATTGGTAATAGATCGCAAAGGAGAAGAAGTAAAATTCGAAAAAAAATCACTACCAAATTAAGTGATTCGAGAATCAGAAAGCAATGAATAAGGGATGCAGGGAGATGATTTTGTAAATGTCGAGAGAGTGGAAATTATCTTTTTATGTTTTAAGTGCAGTACGGATAATCTTGAAAAGCAAATTTCACTTGTCTAATTAGAATCAATGGGTCTCAACTCAGCTTGACTGAATCGCGGATCTGCATGATAGGATATGCTGATATATGGTTCCACTGATTAGGCAACCGACAAATGTATTGTATGCTCACTAGATCTCAAAGTTATATAAAATTGCTCCGAAGAAAAGCAAATCATAAATGAAACTTCGTGGAACATTGACAATAATGAAATTAACCAGTAAGGCAAATGAAGGTTTTGGCTCAATTTGCAGATTCTGCTCAATTTCCTACATGTTTCCAAAAATACACAGAAACAAGGTTTCACTATCCAAAGTAGTAGTAACCTACACATGATGATCGGATAATTAAGGGTAGGTTTGTAGATATTATTACTAAATTAGTGAGTGATTCAAACGCCCAAATATCAGGAGTGTTTCTGAAAGATCAGACAGTTCAAATCTTAACACATTTATTTTGGCTTTGTGAATATTGCAAAATCTGAAGCAATTTGACGGACATATTGCGCACAGTAACTGAGAATGAGGTGTAGCAGTCGCGAAGTAGGAAGGAAACAGTTTTATTGAAGATAATACACATTTCTTGATACTCTTTTCTCGCATTTAGATTGAATTGGACGTTAATATTTCATTATCAGTGGACACTAAAGCGTACGAAGTTAACAATGTAACTGTATCTTCTCAAATCCTTTTAAACAGACAATTTTGTACGAGAAATTAAGAGAGAAAAGAACCAATAAATGGTATTATATTGTATCTGAACCATGAACTGACCGTGAATTGATATTTCAGAGAAAATATTTGCCATAATGCTATCGAAAACGTATTATCTTCAGACATTTGATTTAAGTTCAAAAGACCGAACTCTTTCCCTTTTTGAAGTCAGCTGATCAAAGATTTAGCAAGATCAGAAAAACCCTAACTATAAGGAGAGGAAATATTTAGTAGTTGTTGACAATGTATTTTGCAGCTATAACTGTTCTTACATGTGAATATCACTTGAGTGCAAGAAGTCGGTATAAGACTCATGTGTGCCAAATATTTTCCCATTTTTGTCTCATTATCTGCCAATTTTTGTCCTCCATCCTCTTTACCAAGTATCTCTCGAAAGTGTATCCAAGGTTTCTGAATCATAGTCACCTTTGCCACATCTACCTTCTCCGTGATCTTCAACACTTTCGCCGTCACCAACCTCAACGCTACCACTCCGCCACCTGCAGGCGAGCTGGCCCACTCATTAGCGTCCAATTACTGCTTCCGTCAAGTCCCATGTAGTGAGGAAGTTGGCGCACTGTGCCCTGGGAGCGAACAGGTGCTCGCGCAATGTTGTCTTCACTCTCCTATCCACTCCGCGACTCCGTACTTCAATCCCCGGTTTCATCAAAATTTCTTCATGATACATAGCTTGGGGTGATGGATCGTAGATTGTTTTCGGAACCCGCGACTCTCAACGAGGTGCCTCGTGTTTCTCCAATCCAACGGAGTTGATTCAGAAGTGTTTTCATTTTAACTTATTACAGACCCACTCTTCCATTTTACCTCGATCCGCATTAAATTAATCCGAGTAGAGATAGAGTTGCAAGCACTTGATACGTCAACAATTTCAGATCTCCACTCAGAAATTTTTCCGAGCACGAATGTTCCATGATTCGTGAATTACAAACATCCTCTAGCAGAACGAGGATCAAAACTATGGAAGAGCGGTAGTTTTATGATTGTTTTCCTCCCCGAAGCAAGTGAAAGAACTGAAAAATGCTAAAACTCAACGCCAGTATCACGATTTACGAAACACTATTATTTTCAGATACAAAGCAATCTCATTCCGGGTCTACTTTAAACTAACACTTGAATTGAATGACTCAAACATATGTATTGAAATGAGAAGATGTAATTTTTCATAAGAAAATGCTTTAATTTACATTAAATGTCATTTAAAATTTTTAAGGAATTGTTAATTTATATGTATCAGTGTTTCTCTGCAGTATTTCTTGGGATTGTCCTAAATTGATTATACTTCTTTCAACAAAAAATATTCCTATTGTAACATGAAATTCTTGCAATCTCACTATTTTTAATATTATCTTTTTTATATTGAAAGATAATAATAATGATAATAATATTTTATCTGCAAGTGAGCAATGCTCGGTGGCTGATAAAAAAAGGCGTATTAAATGTATACGTCATACAAGAATAAGAGTTTAAATAACAAATTACTGCCCAAATATCTATAAAATACACGCGCGGTATAAAAAAGTCAGACAAATAGTACGCAAGGTAACAACGAGAAGTAAATTACATTAAAGAACTTAATTATCTACATGAGGGCCATATGTGTGAATATTCACGTACGTACACAAACACATTTTCGTTTAAAAACAGTTACAGACATTCACTCATACTACTTCAAGTACCCTTCAATATACACAAGTATATCATTGCTCCTCCTATATCCATAACGTAACAGTTGTTGCTATAATATAATTAAAAGAAACTGATGACTATAAAAAATAAAACCAAAACAGGGTCGCTGTGAACAATCATGCACATTTCACTACACTTCACTTCTATTCACTCTGAGCATTTTCTATACGCTTAGACTCCATTCGCCTCACTACACCGCTCTTCACATATGCTCGTATTTCGAAGAAGCAAGAAGACGGTTGCGGAAACATTTTACTATTTTTGATTATTTCGTGAGTGTTGCTGCAGGTTAGTTATTCCAGTCTACAATGGTTCCATTCACAAACGAGTATTTATCTATATCCGTTTTCTGTTTTATACATTTTATTTTAACCTTGTGGTCGTTGCGACTAATGAAGTTCGGTATTACTATTTTTATAAATCTTACATAAATTTTCCATATTCTTCATGTTTTCTTTTTCCACTGCACTGCTATATTTAAACTGGTTTTCAGTATTTCATTTTCATTCCAACTTTATTTTATTATTAATATTTTTATTTTGAAATTTATTTTCAGTGTTTTATTATGTTTGAAATTTGGGTATCTTGAAGTCTTGGTGTTGTTATGAACAATAGTTATTTATATGTACACCAACCCCTGATGAAAACACCTTGAGGTTTAGAAATATCAGACCTACTTCAGTAAATTAACCTAAACACAAGAGTTAATTTTATGTTCATTTAAAAACTGTAATCATCATTTGAACGAAATGAATCTTTTAACAATTAAAATTTTCTATAGAAGCTAGGATTTAGTTTTTACACTGCACAGTTTCTTTGTTTTAACGTATTTGTAAGGATAAAAAACATAAAATTAATAAAATTATAGCACGAATGGGGTGACACATCTGCATATGGATATTCAATGCATATTTATAAAGTATTTAACAAACCACCGCCAGATAGTAAAACTTTCCACACTCACATTCGTGACACTGGTCCAAGTTCCGATACTATATTTCTGGGAATAGTCGCAAAGTCGATGGAACGTTCTTGTGTCTATACATGGCAATAGGAATCTTACGAACTTTGCACAATGTTAAATGTAAATAAAGAACATCATTGACAATTGTTGAACATATTTTCTTTGGGTTATTACTAGGATAACATAAGATAAAGGAGGGATTCATGGCAGAGGATAGCTGTCAGGGAACAGACAAAATAATGCAATAACAAGCTAGAGATTACAAAACTTAGTGGGAAGGGAGGATAGGAAAGTAATATCCACATTTTACCTCCCACGAATTGTAAAGTTATCTTACCTGTAATATTATTTTCATGCTAAATTAATAATGCTGGTGTGTATTTTATATTACTATTAACACAGTGATTTTGATCAATAAGAACATAAATAGTTTACAAATGCACCTGAATAACAATAATACTTTAAAGTAAATTAACACAAAAGTAATTAATATTTACAAGAATACTAAAATGACAGAAATTAAGAAAACCGTCAGTAATTTATTTATTTATTGAATAGGCAAAACGTGTCATTAGATAGTGCAACGCAACATTGAATGACAGTGGAACACTAATATAGATTAATACAGTGACAGATTTATATATTGTCTTTATTAAACCAAAATAAACGTTTTGAATAATAAAACACGAATGAAAATAAATTTGTATATCATTTATATTGTTGAATGGTGGTTAAGAAGACCTTCGCGAGATAACTAAAGGATATTCTTTATTATAATGGTACTGATTATATATTACTCATTTTATAATTCCCCATGTATAATAATAAACTGTTTTGGACCAAATAATAAATCCGTAAGTTATGCGAGATAACGAGATCGTATTTTTGAATTACTTGTTCCAGTACTGAATATGCATAAGGACTTTTAAAGGTTATCTGAACATTAGCATAATCCTCATATCTCCCTGACCACATCGCATACTACAAGACAGAACATTCACAGACGACTCCCGGCATCGTGCTCTACACTCAATACACTAGCATTTCGAAAACAGATGAAACAAAATCAGTAGAAGTGACAACTGTAAGGGAAAACAGCGACTCAACCGCTCAATTATGTTCATCGTATATCATCACGTTGCACGAAACATATGAACCGAAGGAGCAACTTCGAAACATATCAGAGCTACTAGTCAAACGACATGTTACACCTCGTATCACTAATCGTTATAGGCAATGTTCTTCAGTCATCGCAAGGAGTTATAACACATGCAGCACTGTTTCCCCACAGTCGCAAGAGACATTGGGGAGAAAACTAATCCTCTCATGAATGCACAGACTTCCTGTCCATCAGTCCTCCTTGACTTACCCGCATGATCTTGCAAATTTCATCTGAAAAGAAGCTCTATATCGAGGTTTCCTTTGCGATTTGATAAATACGACGTCGGCTAAAGGTTCTTAGAGAGAGGAATTATACCTCCTTCCAGTGCATTTCCGAGAACGAAGGATAATGAATATTTCAGTTCAACTAGAAATGTCTCTGAAAATACGAAGTTGTTTGCAGGTGTGGCGGGTGATAGATGGTAGGATAGGTTTCCTTATTTTTTGATCGCTGACCAATGTTTGCGGAGAGGAAAGAACGCTGTGCAGAGGAAAAATAGATTGTAAGGGGGAGGTGAATCAATCGTTTTTTATCAAGTCTCTCATCACCAGTCTCCCACATCTCTCCAGCGAGTAACTTCCCCTAGAGTGACGACTGTGCGCCGTCGCGGCGTGATCTTCAAGTAAAGAAGCGGAGACGTGTGATTTAAGATGCGTAGACCTGGGGAGGCGTTCACGCACACGCAAGCTTCACGGTGACCAAGCGCTTCCCATAACTGGAGCTGCTTCTCCGAGATTTACGAGGTGAATTAATGGAGCGAATGGATTACGATGAGCGAGACGCCGCCGCCGGCTCCATGAGTATGGTGTCGAAGACTAAGGACGACTAGGAGGCTCAACGAAGACCTGTAGAGAGGACATCGGTTCAAGGGATGCGAGGCGGATCATGCTGTAAATAAAGTAAAAGCTTTTGACGTAAAGGTGAGTGTTGGGAACAGTTTACTACAAACAGTGTATCACGTGACACGAAACCTCGCAGGACTCGTGTCATTCAAATAAAAGTGATATATTCGGAATGTAGAAAAAAATCCTATAAGAAATTTTCAAGAATCCGCAAACCAATTAATTTTATTTCACCTTTTCGTATCAAAAATGTCACCTCAGTGCCAATAATATGAGAAGTTGAATTTTAAAAACACTGTCAAAACTCTCAAATGTTACTACTTTCTGGAAAGTAAAATGCATTCAAACGGGCGATAAGAAAATTATTACCTTATGATTTGCCAAGGCATTCGATTCCATTCTCGACCTAATTTTTTTAATCATGTTTCTTTTCTTTCATATCGTAGTTTTTAAATTACTACATACACACACTCTGCAATACGTGATATCGGGAAACTTCGAAAACCAACCCCATTGAATAGAATCTGAAACCTAGCAACGAATGGAATCGGGAGATACTATGTAACAAACGCATCCTTCTTTCGAGATTTCGTACCGTTCACACGCATCATTCCTAACATGATGGTGCTTCCTGGAGAGCATGCGCAGCAGCCTCTGGTAGCTCGTCCGCGGACGCCCCATCAATTTCACCTCCCATGTGGTGCCAGATTGGCGCGCAGCTCCCTGCTCTACCGTCTCTCGGGTGGCGGAGGTAAGCGCCGGAATGTAACCTTGCGTGGACAACAGGTGAAAACACGGGTCCTTTCCTTATACGTGGCCCTGGCGCGTGCCGGCGAGGCTGTTCGTGAGGGTAGTGAAGCTAAAGTTATTCATGGTGAGGGTGGTGAAGCCGACGATGGCGGTGCTAAGGGAAATGTTGAAGCTAAAGAAGGCGGCACTAAGAGTAATGATGAATCTTAAGATGGCGGTGCTGAGGGTTGGCGTGGAACTGAAGATGGAGGGAATGAGGGTGCTAGTGAAGCTAAATATGGGGAGACTGAGGGAGAGGTTGTCGCATGCTATGATGTAAATATTTAGGGAGAGACCAAGATAGAAATGGTAATACCGGATAGGTGTAACCGCTTATGGTGAAGATAGTGGTAATGCTGATGATCCTTAGAACTTGGATTTCGACGACACACCATGTGAAGAAATTTTGTTTCTAGTTTTCTTTTTAAGTTTCAAATAAATTATTGAGTGATTATTTGTATGTTTCCTAAAGTGTATTGTTATTTTTCAATATTTTTGGTACGTTGAATCGTCATATAGTGCTTTACGTGTTGGACTGATAAATGCACCAACTAAATTTATGCCTTCTCCTAGCTTTGGAAATACACTTTCCTAGAGATATATTAGAGCTTAATCACGAAAGCTTATTCACGGAGGTGAGTAATTGAACTTCACCGAAGACGGAATAGGAATAAAGAAATGAGAACTCCCGATTTTGTACGATTGAAATGCTGCTAAAGAGTATTGACAGATTAATTCACATATTTTAAACTCTGATTCATCTAACGCACTCGTTAGATGAATCGCACACTTCGTTTCGCGACATCATTTCGAGTGAATTTTGAATGCCCTTGCTTATTTTGGCTAACTGCGTCTGAATGTACACATCATTAGTCATCATTAGTATGAGCGCGTAAATATTTACAAACAAAAAACATCAATATTCAATAAACTAAAAACTAAGTCCACTATCATACTGTGGTAACAACAACAGGTCAATGCGGTATATGATTTTGTTCTAATATGTGTTTCTTTTCTTCATAGTAAAAGAGATATTAATTACCGTGAAAATTGAATACACAATTTTCTGATCCATACATGTCTAGTAATAGTTTTCACTCATTTTAACCAGTTTATACCTGACATAGTCGTTTTGTATACATTTGTAATACCTCCTGACTGTATGAAATTAAAAAAAAATCATTTTCACGTGTTACAAACTAATTTTAATTTTAATTTTACTTAGTGAATTTTTCTTCTTTCTCACTAGTTTGAAAGTTAATATTTGAGCTATGAGAGAAACTAAGTGACAACTCCGTTCAGTAACGATTAAATTAACTACTTTAGATACAAAGAAACTGATTTTTTTATAGACGGAATATGCAGTAGTATTTTGATATTGAACCAGTGACTGCCACGTATGTTAACGTACATGCCACGTATGTTAAATTATTAGGAATCTACTCCTATGATATAATGTAGCGGGGAGAATACGTTGCGAGTGTGCTGCCTTTGCCCAACAGCGCCAACAACTCGTCGCTTCACGTCAAGGTGGCATGGCGCACTCGAGCGGGTCGAATCATGTCGGGTCAAATGCCAATGGCGCCCGCCAAACCGCCAAACCGGTAGGCCCGCACAGCTCTAAATCAGTCATGATGTTTTCGACGTGTATGCGCATGTAGACACGATATCGAGAGATAAGAAGCTGACGCACAATTTGTAACGTAAGCGAGTGTTTTTATTCATGTTCGCGGTTTCTTTATAGAATTTCCTTGATGACAAAGGTTAGATTGCGACTTGATTAGAAAGATTAATTTGGTTGCTAAGGTTACCATGCAGTGTAATATTAATGTGGTCTTAAAATATCATAGATCCAATAGATTTTTGTGAATTATTAGCCATCAGTTTATAGATTATTCCATGTCAGATATTTCCGCGAAGTGGACACACTGGTAAAAATGTTATTTCATATTCAAAAGAAAATAACATGGATCGTACCACAACGAAAAGTTTTAGTTTTCTCAATTTCCATTTTTAAGGTAACGAGTTAACTTCGTAATTTCTTAATTTAATCTACCAGAGTTTCGGCAAATAAAATTTACATTTACATTGTTATTACTGCTGAAGTAATGCTGGTTCGTGTAATTGTTAGGATAAACCTTCCAAACAGAAATTTCTTTTCATCATTCAGAAGTTATTGTTTTTCTCGAATATTGCCTTAATATTCCCTTGCTTTCCAAATTAGCATGCAAAGTTAGCATGCGAGTTTCTCTTTCTACGATATTCACCTGCCACAGGTACTTAAACACGTTATAGAATTGTTAATCTACACGTTCGCCAAGCACATGAGGATATTTGACATCGATGAAGAGAACATTAATATCACGGGGAAAAATTGCATGTTTGTTGGTTACAACCCCGGTATCGATAGTAACAGCTCAGAAGCCCAGCGATTATCATGCAAAAATTGGTCTTGCTATACTTTAATGACTCGAGTCATAATACATGGTATTGGTCAAGAGTGACCAAATTATACTGCATAAGCGCGATATGGCCCTTGCAAAATCTTCTGATGTCCAATATCTTCTCATAATTAATGCTACGATAATATCGAGAAGGTCGTAATTTTAAGACGGTAAAGTCAATCTCATATGATCCATTTTGTATTACGTGCGACCGATATCTCGTTTAAAGTCTCTATAAGATTTTTTGGAGCACGTCTGTGCACACGAATATATATTATTCCTGGATCCAGTGATGTATTTGACATGTTACTGTTATTTTGTGAGACCAGTTTCTGAAGTTCGCGGTGAGACCTATTTGGTTCATTATTATTCGAGACTGAGTCAACTCACACAGCGTACGTCATTCACCTTCCGGGAATTAGGTTTAATTGCGGAGTGTCTGAGAGAGTTCCTAAGTCGCTCATCAATCTTGCGACTCACGAGCGAGGTCTTCACCTAAATTCTTCATTGGATTCAAATTGCTCTCAATTGGCGCCACCAAGGTCATAAGGGCGGTGGACTAATCCAATAATGAGAAATGTTGCGTAGAGAAAATAGTGCAATTAAATTAGTTGTTCTATTTGGAATTATTTTTTTAAACTCAAAGCATGAAAAGTACAATAATGTTTTTGGTTAAATCTTTTATACGATGACTACGAAAGACATTTTATGCACTTGACACATTATTTTACTCTGATTCTACAAAGAATAAATTTTTACTCTTTCTGGGACAAGCTTTTTTGCAACAATTGAATTAAAAAAGAAAGTCAAAAAGAAGAGATGAATTACATGTTTCTCTATCATGTTGGAAAACCTCTTAATTCCCAAGCATACTGATTCATAATGAATTGCCTTTACTTTAACGTAGTGGGAGATAGAAATTGTAAAGAGGCTCGAATGGAAAGAAATTAATAAGGATCTACGCGAATTAAAGAAGAAACTATTTCTAATTGGTAGAAAGAGAAACACGAGAAGTACATTTCGATTTTATGGGCAAGGTTAATCGTCTACGAGCTGGATGCTAAACTCATTTAGCAGAAAGCGAGCTTTCGAAGGTTCGGCCACGCCTGATTTAAGTTGTCTAGTTCCACTACTCGTGTTCTACGCATCGTTCTGCGTGTTGTCACGTAGCACGGGCCTTGCACTTCGAGCCACATGTTCAACGGGATTTTCAAGGATCTGGTTTCCTTGAAAAATGGTGACTGGGATTCACTTTGGGTGGTCGTCTGTCGCGTGCTAATCAATGGGTACTCTCCGTTCGATCCCATTCATCAGGCTCATAAATATTGTCCGTGTCCTTCATTATTTTCCGCGGACGCAAGTTCAAGACCAGTATTCGTCAGGAATTCGGGATGCTTTTCATTATGAAAACTAATGGGCATGATTGTCCCCATACAAGAAGGAACTTATCAATAAGAAATGAGTTTGTACTTTTTAGACATGTATTTTAAATCCGTTATTCCTCTACCTGCGCAGTTCGAACAACGCCTCATGGATTATAAAAATAATATGTAAGTAGTACACTCTTACGCATATATTATAAACATCCACAAAGACGGAGAAAAATAACAGAACCTTGTATTTTCGATGTAATCCTGCTTCTCTTGTCTTGAACATTGTAAGGGACGGTCGAACGTTGAAGTGGGTTTTCCCCAAATGCGCCTTAAGGCCAACCAGCAGCCAACCGCAGCGTTGAGACCTGTGTTCTCACGTTTTCTCGCTTGAATGTGACTACATCACAGAATTATTTCCAGTCTTGTTTAGTAATGAAAATTATGCGTTTCGGACAACTAAAAATCTATGTCGAGGTAGTATATGAAAAATAGTGTTCCTTCAGGATCAAATGAGTGAAGTCGTTCATGGCAATATCATTCCTAACGATAAAACTTCATTTTGTATTCAGTTACAATGTTGTGAAGAAATGAAGAAAACAGGAAATGTAAAATCATTAACTTACAAGGTTGAAGATAATTTGGAATCGTTCATAATATTTTTAAGCATGTAATTATATAACTAATGTAAGTAAGTACAATTAATGTATAAAAATGTAAGTTTATTTTTAGTTTACAAAAAATCATTATAACTGACAATACCTTTATGCACATATTTTGGGATGAGAAAATTTTTAGGTTCGTGTGGATTTGTAGCAGAAGGAGTCAATATTCAGCCAAACATTAACATTAAGAAATTAATATTGAATTTGCAAAAGTGATTTATTTGTACTTTATTAAATAAAAGTACTGATCGGAGTTTTATGAAATTTGGCTCATATCGTAATAAAGTAATTTCTTCTTGTCTGCCAAAAAACTCTCCTTACCTAAAAGATAACCATTGGAGCACGAATGAAAAAAATAATTATTTTATTACGCAAAATTATCACCATTCAATAATAAAATGTACATGAAAATATTATAATAATTTATAAAATACTTTAAGTTTTCGAATTTTCTTTCTTCAAGTTTCAACTTAATTTAAAATTTTCAAATAAAAAATTTCATATTTTTATGAGGAATGTAAAATAATTCAAGAATGTGTCTATGGAGTAACCACAGTTAATATCTTAGTTTCTCACGCAACACGAACGAAATAGATGAAACAGCCCTAATCGTCAGTTATGTGATGTTCACCGATTTTCTGATTGTTTATTACCGTATTTGCTTACCTAGAAAAATGACAGCTTTCCTTTATAGACGTATGGTGAAGTTTGTACCATTGGATCCTAACCTTGAATTCCGTGACGGAATATAATAATGCATAAAAAATATCGCACTTGAATAGTTTTTCATTCTTACCCATAAAATTTGTGCCCATAATTTACAAACGACATGATATGTGGAAATTTTTATCCTTGAAATACTAAGAGGAATAATTAAATTCTTATTGCTTTCCGTGAGCACTAAATATGTCAGGTAATGAAAATGGGTTATGTTAATAAAGGATCCAATTCTTGTTAACAATTCTAATGCTGCAATAAATAACCCTAGTCTTATAGTCTTGTACTTCGGTTTTGTCTACTGACACAGGTGCTTTATTTCTGTTAAACATTTTGAGGACATGCCAAAGCCCTTACGATTCCTAAACTTCTTATTAACCTTATGGTGCATAAAACTGAGAACAAAGATCGATACGTATCAAATGGTATTAAAATGTATTGTTAATTTTTGCTTAAAATCCTTCCTACTCTCCCAAACTTTTCCAGATTTTGTTTTTGAACGGAAAAAATTGAATTATTCGCAAAGAAAATGATATTTAGGGATACAAAAAATACGAAGATAAATTGAAGTATTATATGATACAAAATAATATATCAAAGGTTTCATTGTACATGATTTTGATCCTCCATGTTTCGTGAAGAAGATCCTCCATGTTTCGATTTAGTACACAAAATTAGAAGTATATAAAGAAATTTAATAAGCTAAAAAATCTTTGCTAGATTTCTGTATGCCTACAAAAAATACGGGATTAATTCGAAAGATCTGAAACATCGAAATTCGACCAAATTGCGTGGCTACGATTTTAGACGGAGAGTAGAAAATATGAGTTTGGAGGGAGCGTCAGAAATCACCCCAAACAAGCGTTGCCCAACTTAGTCCGCGGACTATTTTCTATACACTTTCGATTGATCGGACCGGCACAGGATAGGGTTTTGTAAAATGTTACCCGACGAATACAACGAGTGGGGCATATTTATTTATTTCTATCGTGATGTTCTGATTCTCATAACAAAATTTATATTACTTGAAACTGGAAAAATTATATGTATACTTTTTTTAAATGTATGACGAGGTAATTTCGAATGCAATTTTCTATTTTCTCACAGCGGACATTCAACATCAAATATTAATTCTGACAGCACAGATCTATAACCCAAAGTTGTGATCCCCCCCAACTATTGATGAAGAATTTGATGCAAAATATGCAGTAACTCGTAGGTCGTAAAAACGTTTGGGGACTGCACACTGTCCGCGGACCGATAGTCAGACAGCGCTGCTCCAAATTAATATGACAGTTTTCTGCAACAACTTCTTGAGAGCAACATATGATTTAAAACTGCACGTACATATAAAAATGTTTTAAAGTTGGTAGTGTTTTCATTAATCTTGTTGGAATTTGATACTGAGCGATAACACGTTAAATTTATTAATTTCGAATACCCTACAGAAAAAGAATGCTTGATCTCTGCGATACCAAATGGGAGCAATTCCTCCCCTATTCATTTATTCATCCACGCAAAAATAAAAAACTTGAATACATCTCGTGTCACAAGCAATTTTCTCTCGTTGTGGCACCTAAATGCTTATTATAAATTAAGAATTACATATTACGGAGCAAATAAATCGCGGCGAGAATGACGGACGAAAAATAAGACGGGACGGTCCAAGGTCGAATCCGGGACAGACCCCGAAAATCGGAGACGAATGTTTAATTTACCCTAACCTTCGACAACCCGATTGACGGAACGTCTTCTCAGAACACTTACCAAATGTAAATCACGTTGCGCTGTTTCTGTTCACCTGACTCGACCTGAGCGGAAGTGAGCATCTCCTCTTCACCTCCCCGCCTCTTCACCCTCACCAACCGCGCCAGCGCGCGCGCAGCTGACACCTGGCGCCTGCACAGCCGGAACCTCCGCGGAATCTCACTCTGCGGGGACCAAAACACGGCGGGGAGGAAAGAAGCAACAGCGTTTCCGCTCATTGTGCTGCTAACCAAGGCCGTTTCCCTCGCCTCCGCCGTCGGCACGTCGCAATGCCCCCACACAGAATTGGACGTAGCCCCCAGCCCACCCCCACTCCACTTGAACCCTGCAATTAAAAGGAAGAAGATTGTGGCGAGTTGAAGCCGTGTTGAGAAGAGAGAAAGTTTCTAGAACAACAAAGGGAGATATTGAAAGCGCTTGGGGGAAATATCGATCACTAACCGTTCAAAATGAGGTCTAGTTAAAAGTCTCGATGAAAAGGAGAGTTCTGAATTCTTGATAATATACGATGATTTCATCCAATGTATCCGTGACTTTTGTCTTTAAAATCAAGCGGAATAAATCTCTTAATTCATTTTAAATTATCGCTATATCTTATGAATTATCATTACAAAGATTAGATTTTGAATGGGGATGGAATGTTATAAAATGTAAGATCACTATGTGTGTACAGTGTGTATGTCACAGTAAACAATGTCTGCGTCATTTCACAATAGTATCACAAAATCTTTATCCCAGGTTTCTCCTTCGTGAAACGGAACGCAATTATAAATTGTTTCTAAAAAGAAGTTTTTATGTTGAAAGAATAGCTCATTATTCTGATGAGGGGCTAAAACCAATGGTGCACTTGTGTCAACTTTGGATAGTAGATTCAGAGAGCTGGTACTTCGACGATGAGATTGTAATGTGGGTCACGAGATTACAGGAGAACCATTTCTATTTACTCTGCACTCGTCGTTTCTAAACGAGCTCTGGAAACGCATAAAATCCAATTTGACTCGAAGTTACTTTTGGTTATACCTTTTCACTACAGCATTAATGAGGTGAACCTCTTCGCTCTATTTGCGATTAAATGTTCTTTGTTATGGTCACACATGTACATTGATTCAAGGTTATTGAGCTAATATCCTTGAAACGTGTTCATGATTCCTTAATCCTGATGTCTATTTCGAGCGGGAAACTAAATACAGACGCGGGAGTTATGGAGAGAAGGATATTTGCAAGAGGAAGTCCCACATTCAGTACAATATGCAATCACTCTCAGAACAGGACGTTGTTGGAAATAGTTATAGAGATAGATTTGTATATTAATACAAAAATATTATCTAGTACAGATTTTCCAAAATCCATGTAGTCTAAAAATACAGAAATATTTTGATATCTTATTGTCAAGGATAGTTCTTCAGTGATAAAGGTGTGAAATAGAGTTAGTGGTGGATAGTAATGCAAAAAAAACAAGATTCTTCTTGTAATAAATAAAATAGTAAAAGATAAATAAAATCCCCGAAGTTTGAGTGAAACCTAGAGAAGAACAAATAAATGTCGTTTCAAGAATTAAGTTTAAAATTACAAACACTTATTAAAGGGGTCAAAAACAAGAAATCAGGAATATCTTTTTTACTTCTCTATTCCTGGAAAATGGAGAGAAGAAAATGATTTTATGCTACTGTGCAATGGTCAAACCCAGAATACACTATCTGTTTTAATGTTGTTCTTGGGACTAGGTGAATGTCATTTGTAAACCATACACATTTGTAAGTCAAGATTTGTAAGCCATACACACATGTTGTAATCGTTAAAAAGGAATTGTACATTTTGAGTGTACACCGGTATATTGCAACGTATATGATTGACAACTTACGAAATAATATGTTATTTTCAAAGTACTGGAATATTCGCTAAACATAATACTCGAAGTTTATTGCGGAAGTTCGTGGTTTTACGTTAAAGTATGTGAAGCGACGTGATACGTAATCTAGTAGACCTGTAATATTAATACACCGTAAACTAACGTTCTAAAAAAGACTCCACTTGGGGCATTCTAAAGTCAATCACACGTTAATGTTCCATTCTCACCAACTTCAATTATTCCTTATTACACATGCGTATGACAGTTTACCATGAGCTTTTCTTAAACATTTTGTTTTGTTGTAGTATTGTTTGCATGAATATTTAATACTATTTTCTTACCAATCAATATATTTTTCTGACATGTACTTTTCTGTAGAGCATTTTTTTTTGTTTTTATGCTTTCAGATGATATCAGTTTTAACGAACGAAATATTTTAGATGGAAAAAATCTACATTTCTGAATCTTTTTAACTTTATTGAAATTTTTTTCAAAGAACCCTCGAAATCAGCTTAATTATTTTAAAGTAAAACAAGTTTCGTTATTAGATCATAATCGGTATTAGAGATATAAAATTTAATATCGTGCTCGGTGCATGCGCTTGGTCGCGCAGCTTCCTAATATAGAGTAGGCCGCATTGGCGCCCAAGTTTTTTTATTCTTAATTATGACACATTAGAGAGTGTAAAAACACACGTTGCCGCCGAATGTTGTAGTCGGGTTTACCTTGAGCGGCCATTAAAACTGGCGAATGAGTGAATCATGTCGCCACCATTATCTCCGCAACCCCTAGTTTGATCTCCCTCATTTTAACCTTCCATGTGTGACATTATCATACTTTCGAATGACTGAATACAATTTATTGATACATATTGATAAGAATTATGACAAGTAATATTCGTTAGCTCTCACATTTACAACACATAGTGATACAGAAAATACATTACAAATGGTGACAATTATTGACAACATTGGACTTAGGGGAAATAACGTGCGCCTACAATGTTCCGGTTTGGTGCGTAGGACTGGATGTCACCAGTACAGCGGTGACATCTTTTAGTTTTCACATGAAATAGGAACAGTCGCTTAGTTGGTTTACGTTAACTTCTTAGCGAAGAATACTCATACTAATCGAGTTTGTGTTATGAATTGACACGAAAGAAAACATGTTTGTTTTCCTTCGTTTATTTTGCAGTTTATTACACGGGTGATTAACGAATTTACTTCTTAAGATGTCTTCTAAATAAGTTCCATTATAAATGATCTAGTTCTTAATTATTTCAGGTGCTTATACGGCTAAGAGGAGTTTTCCCGGAGTCGTATAAGTACTTAACATTTGAGTCCGACGATTGAACGAAGAGAAAAAGGGAATCAAAGGGAACGTAAAGTCTAACTGAGTATTACTAACTACTCCTGCTAACACTCCACGTGGGTGAAGTTGTTGTTAAACCCAGCTAACCGGCTCATCTATTAACAATAGTCCTACTACCCATCTCCTACCTCCTTTCACCCCATGTACATAATCTTCAATACAATCACAAAGCTTAGTCACCAACGTGATGTTAAGATTTTTCAACTAACAAATTTAGATTTAGACTACTCGTACCAATGCTAATAAAAATAAAACTCTTTAAATATTTTGAAAGAACAAGACCGAATGAATAAATATAATATTGAGGAATTCTGCATTGGAATCTTGTTTGCATTGAAATACTCATTGTTTTCCAAATAGGACAAAGGTTCGTTTTCTGCTCCAATCTTCGGCAGTCGGTGGCGCGTTTCTAGCTCCTCAGAGCGGGGGTGAGCGCTCGCGACAGGAGTCGTGTGAACCGGCGCGGCGGTGGATGGCCGGGTCGCGGGGCGCGTCTAGTGCAGGGCACGAGGCACAGTGGCGGCCGCAACGCCGGAATCTTATCCGACGACGACGCCGCGGCAGGTGCTGGCGAGCACGGGCAAGGTAACTCACTCGGCAAGGTTCCCAGCTCAGCCACCTGGATTACTAATTAATAAGAAGAAACCCGCACCTAACCTAGAACCACTTTGAGCTCCGCTCTTTTTATGTTACTCCGAAAAAAAGTTATACTAATAAAGAATACAAAACTGGCGGATTTCAAATGAACGTGGAAGTCGAGTCGCCTCGCGAGCCAGAAACTCATTCCTCACACTTCTGGTTCCTGACCTACGGCTCATCCCTTTCCTTCTGATCTCGACCAGACACCGCCGCAACGCCGCTTCACATACACGCTCCATTAACTTTACTTACCAGTTCAATTAATCGTAACAAGAACTATACGGAGTTAGAGACTTCTCCAGAGCCAAGGGACGATAAAAGAATACCTTCCTTCGATTCCATTTACTTTAAGTTCCATTGCCTGAAGTGGAGTCGATAAAATTGATATGAAGTGGACGGGTGTCGGAGAAAAGCATTCGCTTCAAAATAAAAGCTGCATTAGCGCCGGGAAGGATAGGCGTATGAAAATGCCACTGGCCAAGACAGACCTGTTGTGATCGACAGAGGCTTGAACTTCCATTAGATTTCCGATCGAAATCTCCTCGCTCTCCAGAATACTATCCAGATTTACGCACGAAAGGAATACAAAGTTTCAGTTCCAATTTTTAAGAATCAAGAACCTAAATCCGCAATATCTGTAGGTTAACTAGTATCTTCTGAAATACATCAAAGTTAAAAAACAACAACAAAAATTCTTGTATGTATGAAAAGATGTTAAGCCAAGCATACAGCGAATGTTTTTATTGTGCGTAAGTATAATACAGGTCAAGGGAGACCTCCAAGCTCACAAGGTTGTCACAACCTCTTCTGATTAACAATAGCGCAGGGCACCTGGTGAAGAGGAACGGTAATTGCAGGTGTGAAAGTGCTCGTCTGAAGAGTACTTAAAAGATTCACGTCAAGAGCTTACAAAGACTTATTACAAAGAAGGAAGGCCAATATTCTTGCTGGAGAAAAACGCCCATACCGAATTTAAATGTCACGATAAAGACAGTCTTAAATCGTTTCTTCCTCGAATTATATCGGTATATATAAAAGGAACAATTTAATATTTTTTTAAATGTTTAAAAGTTATCTGAAATACCAAGCCAATTATAACTAGATGAGTAAAGATTAGACGAGCATAAGTCGATGGAGTCAAAGATAAGCAGTCTGGAAAAGGAAAAAGTTTACGGAGGGTCTTATGTGATTGATGAAAATTGGGCATTTATATGGTGTTTCCTCGTTAAGACTATTTTCAAGTAGAAGAATTTAACATTCAAAGTCAACGGAAACATGATGATAGTTTGTATGGAAAGGGAATTGCACTTAAGACATTAGAGAGTTTTTGCATAACGTACACGGTTGATGACACTAACCGCGTAACGTACATGATGCAATCGATTCATTTTGCATAGCGTATCTTGGAATCAAATTATAATAAAAATTGTAAACCCAAGTAAACTACTTCCATGCAAGCGCACACAATTAAACTGTACTGTGAGTACACCAGCACATGCTCATACGGCATACAAAACCAACAAATCTCTTGCTTACCCTCTTACTTACCAACATAACCTCAAATCCAGACCAGAATCCGCCATGGCCTCGCTTACTAGTGTACGCAAGCAGAGACGTAACGTACTTCGTTAGGAGAGTTAGTGTATCACCAACTACCGAGCATGCGCAGAAGTAACTTGCATGTGATTACCGTTTATGATAGCTCGCAGGTGTGCAAAAACTCCCTAATATCTTTAGGGTGAAACGTTGTGAAATTGTGGCAGATTCAGTAAAGTTAAGGCGGCAGTGTTGTCTGGCGCCGGAGTCAAATTTATAAGAAAATCACCGATTTATCTTTCTGCGGAGTAGCCACGAATCATAAGCGTATCAAGGAATGACCGAAGGAATTCGATCAATACTTTTCGGGGCGTATCGACCGCAAGGGAACGGTCGGTATACATTTCATCGACCTGTGTGGATGGAGGATGGAAAGTCATCCAAAGTAAAACAATGAGTGGAAGATCCAATGGGGNATCGACCTGTGTGGATGGAGGATGGAAAGTCATCCAAAGTAAAACAATGAGTGGAAGATCCAATGGGGTCGATTTATTCAACGGGAATTAGTATTAATATGAGAGATCAGTATATCCAATGGGAATGAGTAGAATACGATACAACATATCCATTGTCGGCTTTAACATCACACCCTTATCCACAATCACCTCCTTTTATGATCACAAATACTAGGCTCTTCTCTTAGTATACTTTTTGGAAGCGTTGATAATACTTTGTCGACAAACTATATGATTTCTAGTGGAAATACTTGCTTGAATAATATTGTTTCAAACAATATTAATGGACATAATTTATATTAGGAATATTAACATATTTACTCGTATACGTTTCTTTTGTACCATTTAGATCTTGTTGGAAAGTTAAGAAAAAGAAAAAAATAGGAGAAAGTATAGTATCCTATTTAAGAGTCTAGTTACACATACTAATATTTTTATCAAATTGCTTATCACGATTTTGAGATTCAACATCAAATCTGAAAAATAAAATCTGGATATTTTCACCTCAAGGTCGCTTGAAGAACAATTGTTTAAAAGTAATGTTGGAAAAAAATATGAATGAAAACGGAACATGACTAAAAAAAATTTCGCAATTAATCAAGACTTAAAAGACATCAAGGAGCAAAAAATTGCGATTGATTCTTCTTAAACTGCGCATGAAAACATCAGCTAAGAAGGAAGTGACGTTGAGTTCGACAAATTTAGAGAAATTCAGAATTTTATATGAAGGATTTGAACTAAGAAAGATATGCTTAGGCACCCAGTAGTCCGATAATTAAAATTGCTGTGCCTGATAACCTATTTAATAAACCACTTTCATAGGGTTTCTTTTTCTTGGTGACTTCTTGGAGATGGGTCATTTAATGCCGGACGGCTTTTAACCTCACAACCGCGTTCTTAGAGAGAGAGCATTTATTTCAGTGGCCAAATGTGCCGGAGAGCAACTTTCAACCCGTGGCCCACGATGAAATGATGAAGAGCATCAGTGAATTGCCGGCGACGGGAAGTGACGTAAATAAATAGAAGTAGATTTTTTACCAGATCCGCGTGAACTATTAATCAGGTTGTGAGTCTTGAATTTCGAAAGCTGACAGAGGTTTTTGAGTTAAACGGAACAAGCTCCGGTTGGACTCAAACAAATTTTAAAAATATCTTCTTTATGTTTTTAACATCGTCATTAAAATATTATTAATACGTAGCAACGAAAAATATGTAGTAATTATTCGGTCATGAAATTGCTCTGGTACTGTTAGCCTTCTCCAAATATATTTCCAGTACAAATAATATTTGAATTCATATAATAGGCACTTAGGAGAATTACACAAATATTCGAAGCGAGATTTTATCATAAAACGTATGTTGAAATGTAACAGATGCTTGGAGAACGCACACCCCAATAAATTGTTTATACGAGTGGAGAGTCATAAACTATAACTGTCTCTCGATGAAAACATGAAATATTTGTTTTCTTTGATATTGTTCGCATCATTCAGAGTTTAAAAAGAAAATATTTCTCTGTTGTAAGTTACATCATTGACGAAGGGAAGATCGTGTTGTATCGTACATCTTTTGCTTTTTTAACCCTTATAATTTGAGGATAGCAATATTTAATTACTCAGTGCATAAAAGGAAACATCAATATCATTTGCACAAAAACTAGAAAAGTGGTTTAACAGAGAAATAAACACTGTTTTTGGGCAAAAATTGAAGTTTTTTAAAAATTGGCCTATCAACAAGTGGAGGATGGAATCGGGTGTTTTTAGTGTGCGTGAACTGAATAACTCTTCTCCTAGAGGTCTCTTTTACTTTTGTAAAATAGTTTCAATAAGTACCACAATGAACAAGTTCAATTGTTTCTCATATTCTAAACACAAATTTTCAGCTTTCTTTCAATGCCAATGTCACAACGATGAAATAAAAGTTCCAAGATCGACACACACAAAAAACCTTTGAGAATATATAAAAGTTCACTGACCAGTATGATGTCCGATACAATCTTATTCAACTTTTTCCGATGATAATTAAAAACACGGCGATTTACGCATTGCGAGATATTGAATGGGGAAAAATAACCTTGGCTCGCATCGAAGCGAGGTCTTCTGGTACTTCGAAAATGAGTTCATTTCTTTCGTCGGCAACTTTTGGCGGCGCTGTTGTTCGTTCAAATTCAATAAATATCATATAATTGTATTTGCCTTTTCTTAATTTTTAAATTGTCACTGAAAAATTCGTAATTTCATTTAGAAACAACACGAAGAACATGTTACTACTAAAACGATAAAATCAATTCAATGACTAAATGATTAGCCACGTGTGACGATTTATCTTGGTGGAAAGCGCTCTTCGGTAATTGTTTACAGTATTTCGATAGAAAAAGGCACTTCAGTTCAGGTGATATGAGTAACACGCTAGTTCTTTCTTGTTAATGTACGACTGTCCTCAATCTGAAGCCTAAGCATTCTTACTACAATCTCAGATTGTTTCGTCTTATTCTGTTTTATTACTTCATCGGTGGGATGTCTTCTTCTACGTGGAATGAGTCTTGAACACTTGCTTTAGTGATACTTGCAGATGTTAGCAATGGTATCATGGTGCCGGAACAAGCCAAAACGCCGTTCCGGCACTGGTTTTTGAAGGAAAAAAATTAAATTATATATTTACATAATAGTTGATTTTATGCAACGTTAGAAAAATGAAATTGAAAAACCAAATTCAAGTTGAATACATCAAGAGACCTAGACCACGCATGAGACGAGTGAGGATGTTTTCATTTCAATGTCATTTGATTTTGGTCTGCAAAATAGAGGAAATTTGTTGGCTATGTTTTCTCATGACTACCAGCCCAAAAATGTGTCAGTTTTAAGGATTACTATATTATTCAAACACAGTGAATATAATTTTATTTCGACAGTCAAAAGAGCCATAGCAAATATAATTTGTGAGAATATTTACAATTTAAAAGTGAAGTTTGAAAAATACAGGTCTAAATGTAAATTTCTCTTTTTTATGTTACAGAAAATCGACTTCCAAAGGTGTTAAAATGTACAAAATAACAAATAAATTTTTAAAATTTTCCGAGAGGGCGGGGGGTGGGGCGCTGAACCCCCTTTTATTGGGAAGTTTGGGACATTTAGCTTTCCGGCATTGCTAAATTCGCCATGATGTTGGAAGGAAATACTTTATCTCTTCATTCATCAGGGTGACGATTGTTACCCAGGACAACCTTTCAACTTAAATTTCTTTGTATACAAGGTGATTTATATACTTCATTTTTTTTGTTTATTGTATATCCAATCTTACCTCTAATTCGTATTTGGGGCAAGTATATTTCGTGGAATTATCTGTTACTAGAACATCACAATCCTCAGTGTATACTAGAGGGTATATCTAGAGTATACTAGAGGGTGTATAGTTTTATAGTATACAACTCGTATATCCGAAGGATGTATATATAACGAAGAATATCTGTTCTTTCATAAATTGATCTTTGATATTGCTTTTTGGAGTTATCGTGGTTTTGAGCATTCGAACTATATCAACAGCATCGCAGTAATTAATTACGATGTTGACCCTGATTCGTCAACGATAGTTATTTATTTCACGTATTTATCTTCAATGCTTTAAACATGAACATCGCTGAATCACACGCCTGGCATTTTCGTGTTCTATTCTTCTTCTTCCGGGTCGTGTAGGTATATATTTGAATACATTCATGGGCATCCATTGAACAATGCGACAGATGGAGAATTTCCTTGATCGTCATAGATTTTGTTTCAAACCTGCAGAAAATTTTGTGATTTAAATTCATGAAATCAGAGTCTCCGCAAAGATAGTTAAAATTTAAGTTTCCTTATGAGCCAAAGTCTTCTGCAGAATTGTTGGACGTATTGAAACGGAACAACTTCGTCTCGTCCCTTGCGACTGATTTGCTAATCAATTTTTTTAACTATTCAAGTGCGTGCGTACACATTATCTTCTTTTTAAAACAATCATACGGGCTCTAATGATCTTGCCATTGTCGAGTCCTAAAATCCCACAAAATAAGAAGAAAAAAATCAAGGCACTCTGGCTACTGGGGGTCCTTCAACTGCATGAAACCAAATGCAGACTGCTAGATCGAGCTTCCTTGCGGCGGCGCTGGGCTGCGTGGACCCGGTGCGCTTCTCGGGTGTCTGGGTCGGTTGCTGGGTCGTCGGGACCGCAACCCGAGTCTCGTTCCTGGACGAGCGGGTCTCCTTTGAAGACATGGAGCCCCGCTAATTACAACCAGCCACCGAATCGAGCCATGCGGGCGCGCCCTCAACAACAAATTACCTGCATGACGCGCTCAAAGTTGGCTGCCTCCTTCCACCCTTTTCTCTCGATATCCTCGCTTCCTAACAACGATCCACCTGATGGAATACGAGAAGGAGTTTACATCCAGGATTTCACGACAGTGTCAAAGACAAAGAAAAAACGAGAAGTCGGTTATTTTGTTTTAGCCCATTCTTACTATTTGTGAAGTTTCTTCAGGGTTGGCTCATCGCAAATTTGATAGCATACCTGGTTATAGGAGAATGATAGTTGAAATTTTGAATTAATATCTGCTCGAAAATTTTCTTTCATAATGAGAGACAAGTCCCGTAACCTGTTTTGCCGGGTGTCTTAAAGGAAAAAGTTGTTACTATTTGCATTTTTGGAAATTTTGTAACATTCTCAGGTTTTGCTGTCAACCCTTACTTGCTTGGTATTCGTCCTCAAAAAAGCTACGACCTCTTTTTGTAACTCCATAAATTTCTTATTCGAAGAGCATTTCTTGTAGCACCCATTAAAATATGTGCATGAATTAATTTAATGATACTATGGTCCATTCATATTATTTTCATTAGTAGCAAATTACAAGTTTATTGTGGTACATTTCCAAATGACCAATTTTTTATACTAATCAAACTCTAAAGTACTTGATAAATGCATGGTGAAAAAACGCTTGAATCGATTACAAATTTGACGTGACCGCTCATAAAACGAACTCAGACAGCATCAAGACGACGATGACGTTGGTCACAAAGCACACTTCAAGTTCTACAAGGGTTGCAAATGCATGAATTCTTGAACTCTGATACTACCGATTGCTACAATGAACCAGTACGTTCAAATCAACCAAGTTAATATTTCCTGACCCTGAAATTCTGGTGAAAATAATTATTGTACCTTTCATTGCCTTGAAGAAAATTTGCGAAAGAAATTATTCTTCACCTCTGAGAAACAAGATCATGAATTAAAAATATATTGATCACGATAATAAATCTTAATTTGCTCCATTTTTTTTAGATAGGTTCAGTCAGGCAAATTTAGGCGATATAGTTCAGCAAGAGATTTTAACTGTGATTAAATGATGCTGAATTACTTTCTCTTAATAGCGACCTGGAAGTCTTGTAACATTGAACAATTCACAAGTGCAAAAGTAAAAGATTATTTCAGTGGTCGCTTAAACAATTCTTCAGAAAAGGGGATAAATGCATGGGTAAACACAAAACTATCGAAGATATATTTCTAAATGATTGACCATTTTCACATCCTCAAGTGTATCGAGCTTGGGTGATGTCCTCCGTATCCCACCAGTTTACTATCCATATAGCATTAACACTAGCTCAGACTTTTTCATAGAACTCCAGTAGTCCACTAGAAGGAACTGAACACATGTCTCCAACAATTTTATCTAAAACCATAACTAACTCCTCTGTGACATCTCTTCATGCACATGTGTACTGATATATAGTATTTCGGTCTTCTGTTGCCAAGGACGGGAAATTAATCATAAATCTTTTTATCATAATTTTTGCATAATCATAAAATATGTCTGGTCAGATCAAGGAATATTTACTCTCATACTCTTTACTCTCATTTACAGCTCGGAGCGTGAAGTATATTTCCATCCTTGTGAACATTGCTAAGACCAGCATCCCGAACCCCGAAGCCGGCATCTTTGAAATCTCATATCGTTCTCAGGTTGCTCACGGAAGACAAAAGGCAAGTCTCAATATTTGGCCTATTCAGCTCCTCACTTCAAGCTGTGGAGTGGAGTTACATTGTCAATACAACAGATAGCGGCCTGAGTCGGCAGTCGATATCTAAAATATAACCAGTAATGAAAAAATAAATATGACACTGTATAAAAATGAATAAGTTCTCAAGTTTTAAAATGTATCTTATCGAGGGTTGTAGGGCTGTTGGATAATACTTGTTAATACATTAATTCCTTAGTATGTAGCCGGTAGATTGAATCTGATACGGATTGAGACATTTAGGTGGAATTTCGAAATTATCGGACACGTAGTGGATAAGATCACAAGCTGACTGCAAACCGAGCTTCCAAGTTGCTCCGAATGCTATTATGGACTCTTCCAACAGTGTATTCCATTAAGCAGCATTCCATTCAGTCTGCATCCTCACAGTATCCCTGCGGTAAGAAGTTCCGCTGATATACATGAAAAAGTTACGTGAGTGAAACGGAATTTCTGATGTAAGCAAGTGAAGTTTTCTTGTTCATCACATTTATGATCTATTGAATATTTAATGGGAACGGTATTCGCCAAAGCCATTAAATGAAATCGGCTCCATTTTGCTTATCAACAATAGAATTGCACAGTAAATCAACGGAACACCCGTTAAATATTGACGTTACAGAAACCTAAAGATAAACATTTTACAATAATTTGGTGGTGGATACGAGTGGAGGTGGAAATGAAATAAATTCTTACTGCAGAAAGCATTTATTATTTTACGACAAAATGGGAAGTGGAAATCTCAAATCATTTCTAGAGACTCGTCGTTGTGCAAAGAAGTGTCACCCAGAACGATGGATATTTTGCGTTTTAACGAATTATACAATTGCTGCAATAAATTGAACCAGTGACGAAGTAGGTAACCAATGAAGGAGGCGTATTCTTTCATTTCTTCGAGACATCGCGTGTACTTTGCAATTTATCGCCCCGAAAGACAGACTCATAAAATCGTGATTTCACTAGCTCTCCGTGATTGGAGGCCCAACAAAATTGGTAATCCATAACTGACACTCACTTTTTAAATAATTTAATGGGTACACTGTTTCATTTCAGTTTCGACAAAACACACAGGTCCTGAACTGAATTCACAGCGTAGACTACAAGTATGATGTCAGAGCTCTCTTCCAGAGCTTTCACATGACTGCCACCATTTTTTGAAACCATTTAACCTAAATACGATAGTTGGAAAAATTCGCTCATTACTGTGTTGACATCTCAGAAACATCGAGGAAATATGAATAATGTGTGAGATGTGTTCATTCAATAGAACAAATAAGATCTTAGTATTATGTACAATCCGATTATGGACTCACATGCAATAAGCACGTCCTATATATCGTATAGAAGATCATGCACTTTATTTAAATTGTTATTCGAGAATTCGAAACAACGCAAAAACCGTTTAGCTGACTATTAGAAAACTTCACGTTATGATGAATAAGACAATATTACAACTCAAGGGTCTATAACCGATGCAAAATGCGGGAATACTGATGAAATAATAAAAACGCAAAATAACATTTGGGAGAATAGGACAAAATGCAATTTTATCTTCAAGTTGATGATTTATTTACATCCTTTTTTATGCAAAAGCTAAAGAGTTCTTGCATCTTCATGGGATATATAACACAACTACTCACTCCAGCAAACGTTTTAGTGACAATTGTCGGGTTACTGGGTTTGGAGCTAATCATATTATGGCATTTATTGATAAAACTTAAGCCCAGAAGAATTTTAATATTTTGTTCTTTTGAAATGAAACACCAAAGTTCACAATTGATTTGCAAAACTAGTCATCAACATAGATTGTTAATAACTACTATAGTCAATTCATTCTTCCTCATGTTATATTTAACGCTATCTTTAATGTCTTATTCGTTAACCAAAGGCAGAAATGACCAATTGTAAAAAAAGGGAAAAATCAATTCAGATGGTTTCCCAGACTCGAAAAGCTAAAATTTTGGTTTCACAAGAGAAATATATTAGATGGAAATTTCGCAATGCTCTGGTTTCAGTGCACGGGACGCACACGATATCACGATCTTTCGTGTTCAATGTTTCCTTCATGGCATTGTGACTAACATTAGGAATTTCTTTTCATATTCATTTATTTTTCATAATGAATTAAGGATATTCAGTGCTTATATTTCCATTTTTTAAACACTAAAATGAGCCAACATTAGATTTATTTATAAGATACTTTCTGCACACCTCTTCAAATTAAAGAATGTGGTCGACGATTATTGTCACGATGTATTCTAGACATTTTACACGTGTCCAAACCACACGTGGTCATTCATAATTCAAAGCCGTTATCAACAAGAATTCCGAAGCGTTGACCAGGTTTACACGTGAGTCGTGTTCTTGTGAATCGCGACGAAGCATCCTCATTGAAACGTCTTCCTCGCCATGGATATTCCTTCTGGGAGGCTCATTACAAATTCCGAACACTATGTTTCTCCGTTTTATCGAAGTTTCAAAGAATATAAAACCAAGTGTGATTCTTCGCAACCAATTTTGGGAGTATACGCCACTGACTGGTCGTTTCTGCCATCACTGAGCTTGTTTTCTGGTTTCCCAGAAGCATTAATTAGAGTATTGTGTTCCACAAACAACTCAAACGTTTACATTTATTTGATTTACGTGGCAAACTTCACTCGGCAGCACAATCGCATAAATTTTCAATTGTGTGCTAATGGGCAACGGAAAAGAAATCAGAAATACCTGCAACACCGTCGCGCTTCAACATATTAAAATATGACTGTTTCATTGCAGGGCCTCGTATTATAATAAACTGCACCCATATTTATGTTCCTAGCACCCGGAATAGCCTGGGACGTAGCAACAAAAAACAAACAAATATAAATTAAGAGAAAAGAGATATCTGTTCACGGTACTTTCAGAGTGGGAACGAAGCGCAAACCTTTTTAACGCATGCTTGACTGCTGACGACGGGGGGTGTCGAATCCCCATGCAGACCTTCGCAGAACAGAACATTTAAAAACATATTGCACGAAGGGTGAAAGGTAAAAGGGAGCAATGCAAAGGGGAAGAGGGGTATGGTTACCTCGCGCGATAAGGAACGGGAAGGAAGAAGAGGTTCAGACACAGCGGAGAGAGGGGCGTATGTTGAGAGAGACAAAGACCTCACCTCGTGAAAAAGGTGTCTGGAACGCGTCCGTCGATTTCTTTAATCCGTTCTGGCCACGCTGCAGAAAAGGAATCCTTCGGAGGATAAATAGCTCCAGATAACGACCAGGAAACTACACAGAGGCGTTGCAAATGTACAGAAACAAGATGGGACTCCAATGGTTGATATCTTTTCGAAATTAAAAAAAGAAATACTTAGAATTAGTTACATGATTTATTATTCTCATTTATAAAGAATTCTACCTGAATGGTGAAGTATGAGATATGCAGTCACCGACGGTTAAAAATACCGCTCACAGACTGACCAATGTAGCGATGGCCTATTAAATAAATTAAATAAATTTATTGTCAAAAAAACAGTACAAACTGCGTATGA
>NNCF01126922.1:2381146-2402856 GCA_002313205.1 Laupala kohalensis | reverse complement strand
GCCCTAAGTCAGAGGCGGATTCAAAAATTTCAGCAAAAGTTCCTAGATAAGATAAAAAGTTGGCTGCGAGTTATAATACTAATAGAATGTCAATATGTTACATCATTTTGTTCCATACTCGTGATGGTACATTCATACACACGCACATTGCCGTCTCAAGTCTAAGAGTACAAGACGTTTTGGATGAAACATTCATAACGTCTGTTTAAAACTTCTAACTTAATATCTAATTCTATTAATTTCCAATAGGGAAAATTTTATATCACGGAACTAAGGTAGTCGCAGGCCTCACTATTCTCTTAGGACAGAGGAAATGAATGTTAAAGGAAAAGTGAAAATTGCAAAATTTTGGATATATAAGAGAAATGAGATGGTAAGAATCTAAGAAGAACTTTCATTAAAATATAAGATAGCTAAATGTTATAGAATCCAATTATTAAGACCTTAGTTAGCATAAATTTGCTGGAATTTCAAAATGTTGAAACGAAATTAAACTTGGCTTGGATCAAACCGTAACAAGTTTTGCCTTTGTTTCTTTTCGTTCGTCAGAAAAAAATATATGGTGTAGTAGCGGAATAATTTGCAAATTTAAATGAAACAAAATATTACTTCAGTTCACAGACTCAAGGGAGATACGAATGCGAGTAACATGGAAGAGAAGACAGCATTTTCAGTGAGTCCGATTAAATAGTCTAAAAAGTGTTCCAAAAAATAGTTTCAACTGTTGTAGATGCATTGTCCGCGAATTTTCACATCCTTTTAAATTAATAAATATAAAATATAAAATATGATTGTATTTAGAAGGACTTGCGGGTTCAAATGTTCTATTATTATGAAGCAATAATATAACAATTGGTGGTGAAGAGTGAAGTGCAGAAAAGGAGAATTGGAGAGGAATTTTAACAAGAAAATCAATCGAATACTGGCAAATAAGGTGGAAATCATGAAGAGGTAAGTACACAGTTATTTGAAATTATACCAAATGTGACTTTTGCTTAATAAACAGGAAGTGGTGTGAACCAAGTAATATCTTAATAGAGATGCTCTTCGTTCATGGAAATTTTATCGTGTACCTCAAGAGAATTAAAACTGTTTAACAGGATCTTTGTTGTTGTAATAACGAGAATTCCGAAACAATGAGTCAATGAGTTATTTGAGTGTATAAACTACGTCCAAGAACATGGAGAGTTGGAAATTTTTTAAATAAATATTATGGGTTATTTAAAATTGAAAAAAAATGGGAATTCAGTAACGGGACAGAAATTTCAAGACATAGTTACAAGGATTGGCATTGTGCGAAATATTTTTAAAAATACGAGATTTACGATTCAAATATCAAATACTCAAATATACTATATCCCCCCACAGTAAGTAGAGACGAACATCTCTAGCAGGTTTTTAAAATATGAGAAATTTACCAGAAGAGTTTATGAAACTTTTAAAATTATTTTGAACTAAATGTTAATAAGATTGTAATTAAGCAAAGAAGATCAAGAAAAGACATTTAAAAAAGAAAGTTGCACCCAGATATTGACTATGTTTGATATTATGAAGCAACTGATGATGACTAAATTTTTTAAAGCACGTGATCAATATACGCAGCAAAACAAAACGCCCAAAATATTGTGAAACAAAACTAAATTCTACATTGTCAAGATTTTATAATGTTACAGAAAAATTGAGACTGCAAAACAGACTGTCATTTCAAAGGTTCCGGTATTCCTTAGCACTAGCAACATGTCATCCAAAATTACACAAATTGAAGTCAAATTCATCGAGATACAACCAGCAAACCATAAAAAGATTGAGATGACAGTCTGAAATTTAGAATTGGGAACAATGTTTCTTATATGACAGTCCTCATAGAATATCACAAAATGTAAGTTGACATAATTCTAAGTACGTATTAAGGTGGATATAATACCGGAGCACTAACTGTCCACATAACCGCATTAAAGAAAGAAAGGAGGTTAAAAATGCTGCTACTACCTACAAGAATTCTTATTACAAGTGGAGAGTCGTTTGAGTCCAGGAACATAGAATCGGGGTCGAATATTTTGTTTCCCACTGTAACGATAAGAATAAAATGAAGGGTAATCTCTTGGGAGAATATCACATTCAAGCGTCCTCAAGTCTCTCTTTACTAAGACGTGCTTTGTGAAAGTGATAAGAAGACATACGAATAGACTAACATAAGTGAGCGTGAATGTTAAAATTTGACACAATGACAAAATAAGAATAAATCAGCTTACACTCATAAAAATAATTATTACCTTGATTTTTCATAAGAATCCATATTTTGAATACCTTGGTATCATGGTATTTACATTTCATATGTTCGGTTTGCTTGTTTTCAGTAGGTTCTATTAAATAATACAAAGGTTTAATTTTCTCTTAATTTTTATCGTGTCATTTTTATCATTTTAATTCAAAAATGTGTAATCTATAAAAAACTTTTGACTCTAGTATGCAAAGGGTTTCTTACATCTTTATTTTACCGTTAGGTCGTATTAAAAATAAAATCGAATATTAAATTTTTTTTGCGAACCATTTTTTTCTCTTCAGTGAAGACAAGAATTTATCTCGCGCATTCAACGAGCCAACTATTACTTGATAATATATTAGAATACAAATTTTTGCGTTAAAATGAACTAAAATTTAAAAATCAATGTGTTGTGTATCATCTATGCAATGAATTTTAAGGATACCTCTGGGATTATCATGTAATCTTTCACGCTTGGTTTCTCAAGATATGCATCATGTGCGATCAAATTGACGTGTGATTAGAGCCGCCTTCTTCGTCGCATTACAGTGTGGTCGAAATCTCCGCCAACTCCTTCAGTACCATAATCTCATTAGGCGAACAAGTCATTAATCCACTTTATCTTTAATCACATTAAAAACTTATCTGACTCGCCGCCTCATTCTCATGACAGATTTATACGGTTGGAAGAAACAGGAACCGCAAAACTTGACGGTTCTTCTCGGAAATTTTTCTACCTTACATGGTAACATGTTAATTAATTTTTAAAATACGACGCTATTTTCAAGCATTATAGACCATACAAATAAATGGTCCTCATTTTTAACGCAACGAAGAGCTTTTTCAATCAACTTCATTGGTCTACATTCGATTGCCTGCTTTTGGAGGTTTTTGCAGAAGATAGATGCAAAGTTTAACAAAAATGAGACAAAATAACAATTTCAGGGCATAACAGTTTTTCAGAATCAGAGTTTTGGTAGGTTGCCATTCTATTTAGTAGTTTGTTGCCATTATATTAATTACTCCATCCAAATTCTTTGTTTTCTCTATCGTAACTCTTAAATATTTTCACGTCAAAGCTTCGGAATCACTATCTCCTTTTTGCCCAGTCTACTCTAGGTGTTCAGTACGTTTCTTCTTGTCTTACGTAGAAATTCATTTAACAGCAATAGCAATATCTATTAATATAATTAATAATTTCATGTATACTGAGTCAATGTTATATTAAAAAAGACTATTTTCAGTCATGGTAAATGTTTGTTTTTATTTTTATATCATTATAGCATTTATAACATAAATAGCAAACTCGTCATGGATTCTGAGGTTTCAGTCTTACAAATTTTTTGCATGATTTACGGAAATGATTCTGTAATAAGCATAACAGAAAAAATAATGAACAAAAAGTTTTCTTCTTCCTTATCCTGACGTTTCCGATACTTGGAGTTTTTAAATAACGAGCTTTTTTCAGAAAGTAAGTTCTTACGACAGCAAGGCTTTGTTGAAACACATCTGATTTTCATTTATATGGTAACAATGATGAAAGAATGATGAAATGAAGGAAGAAATAACTCGTAACATCCATGCGTTGTTACATTCGAACCTGTAGCCTCCAGCACAGAGACGCATGCATTGACCCTTACGCTATAAAGAATTCGTATTTGGAACCTTACTATGCATTTCTCAAATACCCCATGTTCAGACATTTTTGATAAGTTCTCATTAAACAAGTGAGTCGAATCTTTTAAGGATGAGTCGTCACTCCTAATCGACTTCGCAGAATGTCACATCGATTCATCGAATCAAATTGGCAACAGCGCACTAGTTTGAACCTATATAAAGCACATGTCCTCTTCACTTCGCCCCGCTACTCTTCTCCACGCTCTACTTCTAAAGGAGATACAGTTCTAGTACACGACTATTATGATTACTACTACTACCAATGAGAGGATAAACTTCTGATTTAGCCTCTTATCAGTTCGAACTCTTTACTGTCGACGCCAAACCGACATATATTTTCTCTTATTATTACGTTCGAACACATCGCATCGCTGCTACTTCACGTCGCCAAGCCGACATTTTCTCGCAAGATCGAGCTTATAATTACACATCGGAAGATACGTGCAACCATAAATTCACTACTCATCAATTTTCTGGTCAACACATCAACCGTCCGGATCAACTCTACCACAGCCTCTACCAACTGGTTTCCAGGACTTTCTCTCAATATCACCATGTCAGCTCTAGGAAATCAGTATTGTATTATTATTTCTCATCATATCTTAACATGTCATTAAATCATTTTATTATTGTTAACAATTAACTTCATCTCACTCCCTCACCCATCATCACTTTGCTTTTTTTCCAATCACATGTTCTTGTGCAGATAAGACCAAACTTGTCTGTACACCCCATACCCATTGCATTTTCATAACCAAAATTGGGTATAAAATCAATTTAACACGTCTCTTAAATTTCTTTAATATCTTGACACGTTTTTGTGTTTAAGAGGGAGAAAACATTGGGACGCACTAATGTGATATACGCGCTATTGCGAGATTTACCATCGTTAAAAAAAGACCAAATATTGACTTAACACTTTTTACTGACAGTGCCAACTTTACAAAGAGATGTCATCGGGATCTACCGGGACCGTATCCCTCTCTTCTTCCTAGTAACTCTTAGGATGTTAGTTATGCTGCTATATATGCAACAATTGAGTGGTATCTCGGCAATGATGCTGTAGTTCATACTTTCATATTACTAATAAGAATACATTTACAGCAATACAGTTTGAAATATTTAATTAGTTTTCCTGAAATCTCATGCTGGAATGATTTTAACGTAGTTGAAAATGAGCAAAATCTGTTTACAACCTATGAAAATTTCCTTATTAAATGGATGTTCAGATACATCAACAACTCGCAAATTGTAATTAAAAAAATCGACCAACTACTTAAGAAAAATCTGTCAGCCATATTAATTATTAGTTTATTTTTCTACCAATTGACAAGTAGATGGAAATGAATTTTTAAAAATAATTGACACTGACAACAAAACCCCCACAATCGAATTAATCAACTAGCGTTTCCTCTGAAAAATACTCAATTCCACTCCGTTTTATGGTAAGTATACTGGAAATATTGTTTTTAAAGATATGGTTTGATAAATTGCCCCACACGTCTTATATTATTCTGATTTTTAGAGTTCATTCCAAAACCAAATATTACCTAGCATAGAAATAGATTACTCATTGTATTTTTCACATTTTTCCTTCATTTTCAATATTAACTTACACCTTGATTCCTCACATTGACCACGTATTTTACTATTCATACGTTTTGTACACAACCAAGTTTGCATTTATCTAGATATTAATGAAGAAGAAATAATGAGCAACAAGAAATTGGTGTTGCTAATACTTTTAATTATATATTCGAAGCAAAGCATGAGTATAACAGATGATTTAGTGTAAACACTTTCAAAAGGTAACATAATCGTTAATTTCCAACTGTTCGTGCGGAGAGCGCGAAAGTGAGCCGAGCGTTGAAGTCTCCAGCGGCGGAGGAGGCGACGGAGGCGGCGAGACGACTCGTAACGGTAGAAGATCGTCACACGTTGCTCTTCGCACGACTGAGCCTCAAAACGCGTCGCGGCGCCCCGTCTCGTTCGCGCTCGTCGCTACGCACAATGTCGGCCTAGTGACGCGCAATCGGACTGGTTTCGCCTCCCCCTTTTAAGCTGCTTTACAGTTTCGGAGTTCTTCCCTCCTGCCACTCCGCGCCATTGTGGTGTGAAACTAGAGCGTAGACTTCTTCCATTGACGAGGTGAGGCCTAAGTAAACGCACGGTTCGAGCGCGGGGAGGTGGTACGTGATGCACGGCGGGAGGACCGGATGCGGAAAGCAGCATTCATGGGATGAACAGAAATGCTAAGCGAGCTCTAATAAGACGGTGGAGACGTGGACTGTTACGCAGATGGCAATATTATTGAATGAATCATGTGCGAAATGAAAATGAAACAATTGATTGCTTTATAAATTTATTTATTTATTCCCATACCACATTTCGTGGGGAGATGGCACAATGGTGGTGATATTAAAAATAATATTTGTAGCTTACGAAATTTATTAATACTCTTAATGGGGTTTCTATAATCATTTTAAAACAAAAAGTTTCTACAAAATACTTTCTGCGAATTGCTTCTTAACCCACACGTGTTTTCCTACTCATATACTCATAGTACAGAATTGACATATTTATTAATATTTTCGGAGGAATGAAATTTTTGTACCACTAATCAACATGTTGGATTATTAACTATAATAGTATTAATTGTAACCGAGTTTAAAAACAGAAACGTAAGGACAATGTAAAATTGTTGAAATTTTAAGTAACACGAAATTAATAGCTTTCAGACAATTTTATGGAACAGTGGATGGTGCAAATTTTGAAGTCTTCAAATTATGGGGTAAAATATTATGATAACTTTTCTCACATATAACATTAGAGACGATGCAAAGATAAAACGACATTGTCAAGGGGTTATATGAGCATTCAAGTCCACATCGGAATTTCTGAAGAAGGGTAGTTAAAAATAAGATTGGGGGGGATAATTGTAGGAAATGGCATGACTTCTTTCGGTGTTGCATGATAATAACTAAATTATACTAGTAACCTCTAAATTCCTAATTTCCAAAAATTTGAAGTTATTTTATATTAATCAAAGATCGGAAAGGAACCAATGAAATTGGAGTTGTGGGAAACAATAATAATAAAAATAATTAATAATAATAATAATAATAATAATAATAATAATAATAATGCGTTCAGAACTTCAACATCTTTAAGTACACGAAAGATTTATAATTCCAAATGAGACCAAACAATAACCTGTTAAAAAAAAATTCTTGCAGATCATTTAAGACTGGTTACACAAAATGTTTTCATGGAGTTATTCATGCACTGACTCTTGTGTTCACACTAATATACTGAAATACGAAAGTTTACTCTTTTTCAAAATTTAGAGTTTAGACTCCATTATTTACAGCTTTTCCTTTTTAAATTGACCCGATATAATGCAATTCAAGGTTATCGTTTCGATGACTCTCCAGTGTATACACGGTACGTGAAAAAATTAACAAGCACTATGGGTTTCTTGATAACTTGACATATTTATTACAGATGTGGCATCTATTTGTAATCACTGGACATGAATTTTAGCTGCCATTCCATATCGTGTGTAACTCGTTTTTTTATCAGGACAAACCTTAAATACAAAATGTTGATAGAAGTCATATTAATTCCTTTTCACAAATTGATTTCTTCTGCTACTCGAATGCATTATTTTCTTCTTGTTTATGAGGAAACGTATTTGAAGTATATATGCTACGTATCGCTTGCATTCATGCGCCAACGCTTTCACATCCCTCCGTTAGCTTCAGTATGATTGACGTTTTCATTGCTGACAGGCATGGAACCATTGTCGAATTTCCTATCGCAAATTTCGTCTCTTGTCGAAAGAGGGGTAGAGAAAATCGCATCGTACTCTCGTGGACCCCCATCCCTACTTACATACATACTCATCCCCACCGGTCTACACATCCCTTACCGTAACTCGTCTTCGCCCCTGCTTGCGTTTCCCCTCCTCTCACCCCAACGCGAGCACGAGCCATCCCCGAAGGCTCTGCGTTTTATTAAGAGCACGGGACTTCAGGTCGAAGAATAGAATTCAATTGAATAAAGTAGGTAGAGGGGTGCATTTTCGGGAGGTTACGAGATGAGCTATGAGGCAGGGGTCGAAAAAGGGGAGAGGACTCGCCAACGTTGGGGGTAGCGGCGGCGAGGGAGGGCGAAAGAGTTGTTGACGGAGGCGGAGCGGGGCGGCGCGAGGGATGATTTTATGCGTCAAACCCTTCCCGTGCTTCACAAAATTTCAGAGGAACGGTGAGTAGACCGCAAGGGGCGGGCCGGAGAAAGCAACTTAATTTTTTCCCTCCTCAACGAGCAGCTACGGAATTGATACAAATTCAAACGAAAGCCCGAAAACTGTTATGTTGGATTAGGAGATAGAAATGCTAATGAGGATTACCCGATTCGTTTCCGTCGCTCGTATTCTTTTGAACTGTCAGCGGAACAACGGTTTCGAGGCAGTGGCAGTGACACTCCAGATCTATGTTTCTTTTTCCGCACTCACACAAAGAACGCTTCATTGCCTGTGGGCCTAAATTGAGGTAGTGTATTAGAAGTTCACTTAATTAACATTACAAGACACAGCGTTATGAACGCATACCGTTTTCTTTATTAGACTGATAGAGGATTTACTCGTATCTGAATTCCTTCGTGACCTACTCAACCTCATCGGGGGACTGATAGTAATAATTGCGGGGAAGAAGAACGTGAAAGTGTCCACCTTCCTCGCGCACGTATATAGAAATGCTTCGTCGGTCAATCTTGGCTCTTTCCTCGGTAAGCACTTTCCTCTTCAATGATCACAATTCTTTCGCGCGTGGGTGTTGAACATATCTATTCAGGAGAAACAAATTCAAACGTAAATGTAATAGAACCACTAATTGTTACTACGAAATTCTCTGAAACTGATTCTCTAGAGAAAAAAAATTACTGGTACGCCTAGTAAATTCAATAACTAAGGAAAGATTATTCAGAGGGGCAACAGTGAGATCGTGACAGAATTTGAAATGTATACAGTGTGCATCTGTATTATTCTAAACTCACCCTTCATAGATTCCCGAACATTTGCATTATACTGGGAACTACCTCAGGTCCACAGAAACACTACACGTACGCGTCTTACGAAGAACGTAATTTAAATCCTACCAGTTCCATATTGTAAAAGAACAAGGTGAAATATAAATTTTCATTTTAACTGAATAAATAATTTTCTCTCTCATAAGAGTGCATTACATTACATGAGTTTTATGTCCTATGTATTAAATATAAAAGTAATACTGTCAGATGCATTAAGTGCAACACTAAAATAATGTTTGGAGATGATTCTCAAAAGCAATTTTCTTTTTCATATTTTGTATGCAATGATTCATCGTGAAAAAAAAAACGAAACAATTGAAACCGGATAATAGTATTTTTATTATACCGAAAGAACAACATAATGTTCCAGGGCTACATCCACACATTGTAATGAAATGACTTTTTTACAAACTTAAATGCGGAAAAGTCAGTATTTTTTTTATTACGCGATATTTTCAATTGACTTAAAATGGCGTTATTGGTAATATTTCGAGGCGCATCCGTGATTCGTAATAATTGAACAACTTAGATCGCGCACACAAATTCAAAACATTTTTAGATGAAATAAGGAAAATTGTTTTTGAGCTTGGGAAGTCAGAATTCACGCGCATTTGTTATTTTTTTCTCGTGTCTCCGAGTTTTCTTATCAGTAATTGATTATTTAACTAAACAAGATATAGCATCGTTTACTAATTACGATGTGGTTACGTCTGTTAGGAAAATTACTTTTGTCTTGATGGCATGCACTTCGGACTCGATTTCGTGATTTATAAACAAGAGGTATTCGCCAAGCCTTCATCTGAGAGTTTATGATCCGTTGTGCTCTTCACCAAGTTTCCTTTCTTTTCATCTCTCTAAGTATAAGTACGATTGATGTGCTGTTAATGTTGATTTTGTTGCCTTCGGTCTCGAATACGCAACGCAATTCTAAAGGCAGCATGGTCTGAAAGTAACTAGCCTGCAGGGCAGCTTGTGCAGATGCATACTCCACTTGTGAATGTTTCAGTTTCTAACAAGCGATCTGAACCTGTCTTAAATATTACCGGATCCAAGCAGCACACGTAAAAATAAAACTGATGATGCGGAACGCATTTAAGTGCACTAAAAGGGTCATTCTTCATCTTTGACTTGTTTGGAACGGAAGGTTAGCGTAATGGATTAAGTCTGTTTGTAAACATGCCTGTACACACATGTAAATGTCTTGAATGGCTCATTCGTACAAGCACTTCGCAACTGTCATTCAACACGGGATACGCCGCTTCTGTAGGTTTGTTACGTCCAAAGTAGTGAATGATTTATACACGGAACCATACCTGTGACTCGGCGTCATAACTTTTAAAAGAGGACCACACTGTTTCGAAATAGCACCAGCGGTTGAGAGGAAACGTTTAACATTCGACAAAGGAGAGTATAGACGTTTAAGAAACTCAGACTCACACGAAAATGAATGGAGTATATACAATTAAAGCTAACTTGCTTAATTTATTTTTAGGGAGGAAGCTATATAAAAATAACTTTAAACTAACAAATTATTCCTTTGAAAGTGTATACACCCATCAACACCGCACAGGGTAAGATTCGAATTGCAGTAGGCAGATATCAAAACTGAAGATGGAAAGATGTGTATTAAAGAAAATTTAAAATCGTATTGCTCATGAGCATTAGTCGCATTCGCAAACTAAACAAAAGAGTAGCTATGATCTGTATTGTAGAGATATATTACACTGTTAAAATTAAAACATTCATGAGTACCAGAACTCAGCTCTCTAAAAAAAATATTTTTTTAAAAGACGAGTTTAAAAGAGCGTATATTCAATGTTTCTGTTTATTACTGTGTGAAGATCGTGGACATTTAAGCTGAAATATCAATTTCATGGCAGCAAAGAGGTGCAAAACCATTGCACATACTTTCTCACAAACGTATCAGTCTTTATTACAGTATGACAAGAAAACAAAGGGGACTACCTCAGCACTGTATTTTCCTTTTATCAAAATCCGTACTTATGTAGTCTCATTGTTAGCAGGGAATTTTTATGTCTGACCCACGCATTGAAGCTCATTGTTAGAAATTTTTAAAAAAGGAATTTGGTCTATTTTGAGTATTTTGCGAAAATCTATGAGTAAAATGCATCTCATATATGAAATAATTCATCATAAACCATTAAATAGGGTAAAATCGGTTTTTCCTACAATATTTTCGATACGGAAATTTTGACTTTATAGTCCGTATCCATTTCCGGTCGTATTCCTTCCAAGAAATTCAATAAATTAGTCCACGAATGAAAACATTTTATGGAAGTTATTATTATGTGATAATTTTAGGTTGTGCTCTAATCATGTATGTGCTAATTTTAGATGTTGGAGTCAGACGATACTTATTTTAATAATCCTCTCTCATAAATAACAAGAAAGGTGCGTTGCGTAGTTTCGTTTCTGGTGTTAGATTTCTGTTGTCTAATTAATGATTTAATGATGAAATATATTACTGTACATCGTATGCACTAAAATTTAAAGAGAATTACAACTTGCATGGGTGTAAAGTAAAACATGCTTATTAGATATTCTGTGTAGAAAACTTAAGGAGGAAAATTAGATCTGTTTTCGCGAAATACTCCTTAATGTTACTTGGTCTTGATATGATGTACACTCCAGAATAAAAATTCTAGATAACGTATATCGACAAAGTGCAGATGCTACACTATACACAAAGCATGAATGCTCCGTAACTGTATCCTTCATCTGAAATATAGATATTGGATAGAAAAAAAGAATGACTTAATTTTACTTCGCAAACATAGAAGTTAAGTGTTTACTCTTTCATAATTAAAAATTATTGTTTTTAAATATTTTTTGGAATAATCTCTTAAACAATTCCTGAGGAGTAAGATCGTTTTCTTTTGAACATTGTTCCCACCAGGCGAAATAACAATTAAGTTCAAGGAAGAGCACCACAAATTTGTAAAAATGTAATGAGATGATCTATCGAAAATAGGCAACTTTTATGTACTAATAATTCTACGAACTTCACAATCTCCCTCATCCCTACCACACACCCTTTCGCACACTAATCATATGTTCAAGAAAAACTAAGCTGATAGAATATTCTTGGAACAAGAGTACGTAGTTATAATACTTATTTGCATTGTTGCATTTCATATCACAGAAGCGGGCAGAATTGAACTCTTGATCTTCGTAACTAATCTGAATGACTTTTTTCCTTCCTGACTGACCTTCAACCTTGAGGTTATAAAAAAGATCAAGTAATATTGGCTAAAATGTTTTAAAATATTTACTGGCTCGTAGACTATAATGTTAGTCTTGTATTTTGTTTGTTACAATCCGACCGTTATTCGGCACAAATTGACTCTTAACTATCCCGATCCCAGTGCTCCAGATTCGAATATAGTCTATCCCACTTCGGTCATTCAGTATTCCCTCTCCTTCCATTTTTCATTTTCCTTCTCTTCCTCAGCGTATTACCTTTCACAAACAGCAATCTCATATCTTTAAAACACCGGTGCACTAAGTCTGGCGTAAAACCACATAATTATAAAATATAACCTCTCTTAATGACAAATGCACTAGACGGCTGAAACTCGGCGAGTTATACTTTATGTTGAAGTTAATACCCCATATTCTGATCAATAGCCCCTCCAACAATTCTTAATGAATCATGGAAAAGCGAACGACTTCGGGTTGTTGATTAGTATTTCTTAATGGCGGGTGCGCACAAGGACGAAACGCCGGCGTTCGAGACATGGCGCTGCGTGGAGTCGGCGCGTCGCGGCGGCGTTCCGACTCGATGCACCTCATCTGATGAGAGCTGTGATGACCTGCACGTTGTGACGATGGCACGCGCGTCCTAATGGGCAAGTCGGCTTCAGTGGGCGCAAAAAACGATGTTCTTCGTGTGTGGGAAAGGGAACAGTAACCAACGGGAACTTCGGAGCGGAGTGCTCATATTAATGTGTTCCACATGTCATTCAGTCTCGATAATTTAAGACGATATAACGAGAATGAAATTAATGTGTTTGTTGTGGGCTTATCTGAAGCGGAGGAAAATTAGAGGACATAGGGAAGAAAAATCAAATAGGGACAACGCCGATGTTGCTTTCATTGGTACTGTAATTTATTGTCATTTTCAAGGCTCTAGTACCTTATAAATAAGTAATAACAAATTTTATATAAATTTGATGAGCAAGTGATCATTTTGGAAATAAGATTCTTGATATATTGCCGCAGAATCAATACGTTACGTTTCTTGGGCCAATGAAATGAACATTTAATGAGTCTATTTCCCTTAGTAATAAATCATAGAAGTAACAACATACGTAATCAAAAACTTAATGCTGCGAGACAAACGTAAAAAAATGTTTGTTTAATACTGTTTCATATTGGAATCCCAGCCAACAATGCACGTCACATTAGGAGACTCATTGACAAAAGGTTTTTATAGCTTGAAAAGAAATTTATTTTCTTAACAGTTTTACTCAGGTATAACATATCTGCCTTCGGCGAAACTGCAACGAAGTCAGAATACTACAGAGTCTAATGATAACAGTCTAATATTAATGCTGCGAGAGGAGCTGTTGCTATGGGAAAGTGAATAACGCGTAGCGCCTCATTTATTTTCCACCTCCAAAGCGCGCGCCGCGATGTAATGAAGTGAGGTTGTACCAGCGATCCGTCACGCGTCCTCCTCGACCCATTACGGTGGCGAAGGGCGATTTTGGGGCGGTAGGGTTACGGAAAGAACCCAGCAAGCCTTTCCACCGCTGCCCATTGGGCTCCCGGAGTCATTTTGATACCCTCCGACAAATTATGGGAGGGGGGAAGGTTCCTCCAAACACAATCACCCTTCAATAGAAATCATCTTGGAGACCGACGAATACGAAGAATGTTTATGGCAGAGCTGATTTGAAAGATTATAATGGGAGATGTGGATTTACAATGGACTGACGTACGATAAGATTGTTACTTTCAATGGGAAAAGAGAACATCCCTACGTCTACTCCGAAGTATTTTAATTTTAAATCATACAAAGGAGGTTATGTTTGGTCATAAACTGATGTAGGATGGTGAGCATGAACTGGTATTTTTTGTTCATTTTGAGCAATGTATTGGGTGATCTGCGGGCTGAATTACATAACTCACAATTTGATGATGATAACGTACGCAACATATTACCTAAAATTTTGCTAAAATAAACAAAATTTTAGCTAATAAGCTATAAAATATTGAAAATATATTGCAGACGCAATAGAGTTTTCCTTTAGGACCAATCACACAACAATTTCGACGTATTGACGAAAGAGTTATCTTCGCTGTTTTGACTCTTTTATATAACTCAACCAAAACTCTTCTATCTTTAAATATTACAGCTAAAACATTTTTCATGTGTCATAGTCCCAAACTCGATAAAGTGCTAGGAAAAATAATATTGAAAAAAAAAATTTTTGTAAAGACATAGAACGTTGAGGAATTCCATCTCATATCACTCTCATTTTTAATTTTTTTAAAATATCCTTGAACTGTAATTATATAGAAATTACCTATTTCAACCACTCTTAAGAACACAGAACACCGATCGTTTTGGATAAAAACGTGTCAAATTTACTTGAATATTTTTTAACATTACAAGGTCTTTTTCGCAGCGAGTACCTCCCTTTAATCTGATTTTCCTTGTTAAGCAAATTAGACAACCTCACATTGTTTATTGAGACAGAATAGAAAGTCTCACTGCAATGGTTTCAATGCAAACGGAAAAAGGGAAAAATCTCCGTCATTTTTGTTTAGTTGACTTGTTTTGTTTCAATGGCCTCGATATTATATTTGATATCGGGACAGAAATTTAAAAAAGAATATCTTTGATAAGTCCACTTCACTTGCACTACCTGTAGGGTCCTAACAGGTGGAGTTCAATGCTCAATATTTCGATTAGGCATTCGTTGTTGGGCTCTGTTTTTAAGAAGATTGTTTCAACTTCTTTATTAACCTAGAGAGACTAGTTAAGAAAAACTACCTCCATTATGTCGATATGGAACAAGGTCAATGGTTGTTTAATTGGAAACATAAATATCTCATCCCGTGGACACGTAGCCAGAATGGATACTTGTTATGAAGACTGGTGGCTTCGTTTCAATTCAGCGGTTCATGGGTATGAAAATACTATTTTGAGACTAAATGGGAGTACTACATTCCAATTACGGAGTTAAGTTTGAGAACAGCTGGTCTAGAACGTCTTCACATGAACTGGAAAAGTTACGAGTTGAATAATATTTTCTGATGTAATTTCTACCGAGTCCCATTTCAGAGTGACCAGATATAATTTTAAAGCTCAACGAGAAGAGGGGGAAGGGTATTTTCAAGTCCGTTTGAGAAAGAGGGCATTTTCCGTGACAGCAAAAAGCTGGCGGCTTTCGCAGCAGCATCAAACGTGGTATGACTGCCAGAGATAATGCTGTCACTTTCGAAGGTGGGCATTAAAATGCAAGGAGGCATCAAATGCAAATTAATTAGTGACGAGAAGTCTCGTAACCTTATCTATTCGAGATGATAGAAAGCTTTTAGCGCAGATTCTTCTTGAAATTGTTTGACGATGTGATAATTTCATGGAAACCTCTCTCGTGTTAAAGGAATCAGCACGATGACAGTAGCACAATTTAGAATATCCGTGGTTATGGAATAATTTGTCAAACTCTCCCAAATTAATGGTATTGGCAACTCTTCATTGTCTAATATTTTGTCATATTAGAATATTCTGATAGTAAAAATATTACGAATATGAAGGTGTTCTCTCTCAAACTTTTCTACTACCAAAAGCTACTATTATCAAAAGTTTTTGACTTTTTTCAGGAAAGCAATGCAAAAACTTTTATAATTATATACCATGTCACTTGATAGAGAAGAACACCAAGTGACATAGAATAATTAAGATGTACACTAAACTGAAATATACACGTACAGAACATAAATTGAAACAAATATGCACTCAAACTCCGCTTCAAGTAAATTAAGACATTAAAAAATAATTCTGTATACGGTAAAAAGATGTGCTTCTCAAAGTTTTACTCTTTTTTGGAGTTAATGAAGGGATACATTCGTTCTACTCTCCAAATAAATACAGAAAACAACTCTGAAGGATTATTAGAGGATCTCAAATTTAAATCTATTTTCTCAAGAATCCAGCGCATGTGCGTGTAAAAAAAGGTATTATGAAAACGTCAATATTAACATTGGTGTCATACAATACGAAGAGAAGTGATAATAATAACATTCCTTAGTTTCCTTTTTTCAAAGTGAAGTGTTCAATAAATGTCCTTTTCCTAGCGACGAAACTGAACAATTTTTGAAAATAACTAAAGAAAGTACGAAGCTTTAACCCAATGTAAAAAATTCTCGAAGAAACGGTAAAGTAAATCTTATTCCAAGTCTACTTTTAAATATTGTAGTATTATAATGCTATAGCGAAAGATGTTTTAAACCTTCCTCTAAGGGAACACATGCGACTTTACAGGGTAGGGTATGCGATTTGAGTTCAAGGATAACAGCCTCGAACAACATTATTTGTTATTTTTCACGGACGCGTAAATGCGTTATAAAAGGACAACCAAACATCAAGGAACTATGGGGCAGCATTAAAACTGCTTCCTCAATGATTAAATATTCAAAGATCGGTCTCTGTCAGATGTTTGTCAGTACCATACAGTCAACGATAAAAAAGTGTTTACAACGTCTTTCAAAGACCGTGTAGAAAATACATACCATTTGAAATATTTATTTCCTCCTTCACGATAAACTCATCATAAAAAGTAGCACCTAAACATAATATGAAGGTATAAATCTAAAATGTTTGTAATAGGCTGCTACCATGATTTCATCTGAAGAGCGCTTTAGATGATGGTCACTCGCGACTTCTCAGAACTGGCATTCACTTCGCTGTATCCTCATTCTTTGAAGACGTGAAATGTGTATAAGTTTTATGAGAATTAAAGAAAACTCGCACCAACCAAACCATACACAAATTTGGTTATCTTTTGAAATTTCATTTTAATGGATTTACACAAACAACCTACGATTATTTCAGACATTTTTCTGCACTATGTCTCTAGTTTGATACAAATTGATTATAGGCCTTCATAAAACCCTGATCCGAGTACACAATGTGCACTGCTTAAATATGTTTTGCAGAAGACCCAAAACATATAAAAATATTATCTTAAATGAGTACAATTTTGAAGAAAATAAACCGCTCCTGTCAGAAGACGTGTGTTTAATGCATGCTTCCTTGACAAACCACTGTCGCAAATTAATCCGTTACTGGTAATTACGTTCGGAGATCTCTTAATCGTGAAACAACACTTACAAAAGTAAAGAACTTTGTTTATTTTCAGTTATCCGAGCCCTGCAAGATATTGTCAACTATTTGCTGATAATGTCAAGTCAAAATACTGAAACTTCTGAGTAGACTTCGCTCGGCACTGGACCTCGTTTACCATGGATTCAATGCCCAAAATTATTGTTAGATATACTCCTAAGAAGTACTATATTAGCATTAAGTTGACCAAGATTGTTATAAGCAATGGTATAGATTAATATAAAAATAATTTTATAATCCAACAAAATAATCGTAAAATTTTATCGATGCAATAAATAATCAGTCTAAATATAATCTATACTTTTCGCAATGAAATAACCAATAGTCCTATGAATAGCGATTAAAGCACCTGTTCATGCAAGAGAGCTTTACTCGCATCAGCCTCTTTCAATGAGCACCAATGAGTATACACTACGAGTAAAGTACACTGGTGGCAACTGGACTCGAACAATTTCGCCAATTCTACTTCGTTCAACATCGTGGAGTAACCATACAAGTTGAAAGAGCTACCACTAATTCATGGTTATTCTTAATCTCTACAAGTAACAATTAAAGTTCTCTCTTCGGGTGGTTGTAAGTTTTTCATAATAACCTTACTTTCCATTTTAATGAATACAGTTCTAAATTTTACAAAGCATTTTTGTTTTCTTATTTTCGGATCATAGAGAGGGCACTGTCATAACAAAAAAGTAATGTCTAGACTTGAAATATTTGCCACCAAATGAAAAAAACATAATTTATAAGACAGAAAAAAAGTCCTCAATTTTTCACCGACGGAGTATTAGTTTGGGATAAGTAAACATTTCAACACCATTTTGGACATTGATTCCATTTAGTGATGGTGTATCTCCACCAAATTCGGAAAGGAGCGTCCAGGGAACGACCATCTTTTCGGGATGCTGACTGGGTGACCCAATTCCATGTGGGCCTATTTGTCGGCTCCATTGCGAATGCAGAGGAGAAGGGGTTAGGAGGTGGATCATATTAACAACTGCACGTGGGCACACTCTGTTCGACACCCGTCCCTCGCTCTCCCCACCCAAGGATGCAGCTGTCTCAAGAGCGCCCACGAGCTAGCACCTTCCATTTCAGTTGAAAACAATAGAAGGTTGAGTTGTGTTCCATCACCTTGAGATTTAATACAATTCACTGAGGATTTCCCCCCGCGCGGAGACGAAGGATAGTCATGGAGGCGACGGAGTAGCAAGGAGGCGACGGTGACGCCAGTTCACTGCGTGGCGGAAAAGGGAAATGCGGTATTACGATATAGTTCAAACGAAATTTAATGAGAGATACCCTCGTTCATTCGTATTGTTACCAGCTTTCATGAATAGAATAGAACATGGTTAACAGCATAGAAAACTATCCAAGAAATCAATGTTTAGATAGTTGAAAGGTATTTAGTAATTTTCTAACATGGAATGTTTCTCTATTTTTCTCTATACAAATCCCTTAAATGAACCGGAAACTAGAATCGTTCGCTTAATTGGAATTTCGAATACTGGTTTGTCATTAAATTTTCAAAATGTGCAACTAAAAGTTAATATTAATATGAATGACTTAATATTAACAACGATAAGATGTTCATCATATCTTTTTAATAACTCTCTAACTTCCAAATACCTTTTCGAAGAGTCTTTGTTGCAACTCTAACTGATACATTTTAATTAATCAGTTGTTAGTTCTTGATCGCGAAAATGTTATGAATATTTTTCGTAACAATTGTTTAAAACATGTAATAATTTATTGTATATCTCAAACAGTGCCTTTTGCAATTAATTATGTGAGTTATTGAACTACATAACTTCAATTATTGGCAAATACGTTATAATATAATACAATTGCAAAGACAAAACTTAAATTATCAATCACAATAAAAATTTTAATCTTCATTTGTTTAATGTTCAAGCCATGTAATTTCACTGCATCTCAATCACTCAATCCTAATCCTGAGATCCTCAAAATCTCCACGGAAGTCCAGGCGACGAGTTGCCGGCAGTATTTGGCGGAACAGCAAAAGGGTGTGCGCAGTGAGTAAGCCAAAGACGCGTGCTCCATTAGCATAGCGATTAAGAAGGCATATGCCAAACATGCGGTGCGGTGCGGGGAGCTTAGTTTCGCAACCGGGTGACGTTAACTACAACCGTTGCCATGTCCACGCGCCGGGACCCGCCTGGCGCGGCGCCCCGACCCACTATTTGTTTCATTTGCCTTCACGGAATCAATGAATATTGAGCGACGCAATATGGACACAGGTTTATTTCTCTGCTTCAAAACAATGTACGATATTTTCGTAAGAGATATATCTATCACTAATACTTATCCTCCAATTTGTCGACTGTAAGAACTTCACCAGAGCTTCGCATACACGCAAACTTGTTAACCATTATGTACATATTTCTTCCGTGTACCCTACACGTGGAGAAGATATGTAATAACTTTCGGTCCGGTGAAAATGGCGACGAGCCGGGAATCGAACCCGGGACTCTGCTTTGATCGCAGGGGTGTTACCACTACACCATCCGTTTGCCTTCCACAACGGTACACCATTTCCATAGGTTTTTAGGTCTGGGTGGAAATGGTGTACAGTTGTGGAAGGCGAAAGGGTGGTGTAGTGGTTAACACCCCTGCAATCAAAGCAGAGTCCGGGGTTCCATTCCCGGCTCGCCGCCATTTTCACCTGACCGAAAGTTATCACATATCTACTCCAAGTGTAGGGTACACGGAAGAAATATGTATATAACGAACATTAACACGTAGGTACGTGTGAAACCGGTAATAAAGTGCACACAGTATAGTGTGTCGCCTGGTTCACTTATCTACTGTATTGGGATGTGTCTCAGGTCTTCCGAGGTTTACATCTGGGTGGAAATTGTTAACCATTAGTTATAACTAGGAAGTATAGCAGATATAAAATATCGCAGAACAGAAAACTTCATTACAGAACATTAGGCTGTAATTTTGATCAGTGTGCACAATATATTTGAATATCCCTTGAATCTAAAAGTTTGTAAGAATCATGTTATATTTTTTATGGAAATGGAGCTTTATTAATTTATTCCATTTAATTTTCTCATTATCTCACACACGTGCTTGCAATGGATTTTCATTGAATAAAGCCAAGCCAAACCTTACACTTACTCCTAGGATGAGTTTGGAAATGTAAGTTAGAAAGGAAGTGAATTAAATGGTCTGGCAATCATAACCAATATCACATTTCGTAATATTTTCAAGGAATTAAATCAAGTCAAGGGAGATATATGTAGTATATGCGTGAATATAATGTGATAACAATATTTCATTGTGATCATATTACAACCAATTGCTCACCAAACTTGTAATTACTCACCACACAACGTAAAATCTGAAGGAGTGAGTACAAGAAGGACGTAATGTTGATATATCGAGCGAAAACTTTTGACATTACTACTTACAGAGTATTTTCGTAATTTTGAACATTGTATTTGGAAATAAAACTAATATATAAATTTCCTGAAATGTCCGGGAATATTTAAATTCATTTTCAGGAATCGAGGAATGAAAATGAATTATAACAGTATATTTTAAACTGTAAATTTTCCGACTGCAAAATGAATAATATTTCCAATTCCCACTTTTTTTATTAACACACTTCACCTCGTTCATCAAACTGTTGCAACGCGATAGAGAACATATGGGAAGCAAAGAAAGAATTCATTCTTACAATATATTTTTACACCAAATTGGAACATTCACAACTTTCAACACCCTATTGTATTTTCTTCTAAAAAACAGAAAAACTCAAATGAAGCTTGAAATACGACTTTCAACGTTTCAAAGAAAACATCTTTTACATCGGCGCCTCTTTGTGGCTGCGCATTTCAAGGATTTTCATTCCACTTGCAACCTGTTCTATTCCCGAATTTTGAGAAAATGTCGCCAGGATGAAGGAACTCGTTAATCTGTATTCTTGCGAAGATGCTGCGGCAGTGAAAACTCCCGTTGGGACAGAGGGTCGGTTTTTCGGATAATAGAAATAAAACAGCAGGGGACTCGCATTCTCAGCAGGGGGCTGGACGACGGGAGCGGAGCTGGCGGCGGCGGTAGTCACCGATGGTGAAGTGAATACTCCAAGGTGACTGAAGCGGCTGATGAGGGGAGAGTGGAATTTTTCCCGATATCCGTGTCTCCAAATATTATTAAAAGAAAGAAAATTAAATTGCGAAGACTTCATCTCACGTTCTGTAATAAAATGTAATTTTATTATTCTGAAAAATATCACCGTTCAGTAAAACACAAACATTTGTTTTCTTGCGATTATATATA
>NNCF01126922.1:2367393-2381109 GCA_002313205.1 Laupala kohalensis | reverse complement strand
TATATATATATTTGTAAATAAAATCTTTCCTGGAGATACGGGGGGGATAGATATCCCAATAAAAATTCAAGAAATATATTAGAAAGCGGTAGAAATTTTTGTACGATTCATCAAAAACATTGCTTTGTGTTTGTTTTTGAAGGCAATTAACACCTACAGCATTAACAATGAAAAATAGGTGACAATGGATATGAATTAAAATCCATCGTACTAAAAATAATTCTGTAATATGCGATTTCTACTGTGGCAAACAATTTCATCGCAAATAGTCGACGTATCACTTAACACGACATTATGAAAGTAATTATTAGAATTTTAATCGTAAGGTCCTGAATAATTGAAGATATCTTCAAAATAAGAGATTTCGATTTAAAGGGTACTTTTACAACTTTTGCTGTAACATTGCATTTGCATTTGCAAATATTTGGTACATATGAACGTTTGACATTGTGTTGCAAATATTATTTTTGCAATTCGAAAAATGTATCCTTATGGCATCTCTAAAAAAGGCTAAATACAAAGCAGGAACGTCTATTGCAACTTTTACATTGGAGCCTGAATGACCTTAATGAACCACACTATGAACTTAATGCATTTTCATCAGGAAACTGTGATGTACTCAGAAAATTGATTAAATCAATGTATCGTAGTTTGAATTACGGTCAGGAACCTTAGCCAAAAGCTGAATGGAGACTACCTTTGTTTTATTCAAAACAGATACGTGTATAAGCATATTGTTTTTTTTTGTGGGGCTTTAAGGGCTCGTCAAAGCATATTGTTCTTATATATTAGAGATATATGCGAAGTTACCGTAATATAAATGTAACGTAACCAAAATGCACCACAATTCACGCTGGTCTGATTAATATCAGCTCAAACTTTCTGTGTTCATCATTTAACGTATCCTCAACACATAGTCCATAGAAGCTTTTCACGAAAGTCAGACCAAACTTGAACTCTTAAGGACATCTTTACGCGACATATTTGTCAATAGTTTTTATATTCTCTATAATTTCAAGGTAACTTATTTTAAAAAAACGCAAAATTTATGTTTTAATTACTTGAAATTAAGAAATATGGAACTGAAAGTGAAAATTGAATGAATGAGGTGTCGTTTTATATCGAGAATGATTGATCATATTGAAATAGATCGTGCTTGTATCTTGACACCTTATCTTGCGCGTATAGACGTACATTAATATGATCCATATGCAGGTATTACTTCGGATATTTTCTATATCTGCTACCATCAGTTTGAAACTCATTAGTCGTTAAGGTTAGGTATTTTTTCTTATGTCAGGGAGCATAAAGAGTATACCAGTGCCAATCATAAAACTTATTCTAATATGTGGAATGATTTTCTTATAAATGCCCACAGATTTGTAATTTCGAAGACACTGATAGCTTCTAAACACATAAACGAGATGAACTCACGCGTTACGTAAATGTCACTTAGCAATTTTAACTACGCAATATAAACTGTCTTCTGGAAATACAGATAAAAAACAAACACTAAACTAGGCTTCTTTCTCAGTTAATGGGATGTAATAACAACTACTGCGTTTTACTTATCTTAAAATATGGAAATTTGCAAATCAGAAATGTCGCAGTTTCTTTGCAGCAACGCTCGTGACTGAAAATGGGTTTTCCTCGTTTTCGCGACTTAATGAGTCTTTGGCGTGAAATATGTGCAGTATTCACAGAAAGTAAAATATTAGTTCGCTACCTCATTTCGAGTTCGTAACAAATTACATTTGAATACTCACCAATTCCAATGAAACAAGTCATAACCGCGTAACTGTCGTGAAATTTTATTTAAATCAACATTCTCGTAGGAGACATATTAAAATGTTAGCTTGACTTTAATGTACATAGAAATAAGTAACTTTTGTAGGATATTACGAGTGTTTCTTAACTCGTATTACACTCACTTTGACCTGTTTGAACAAAAATTTGAATACTTTCGCTACTTTGTTCCCGTAGCTGCGGCGTAGAGAAAGGAGAAAGAAATCATTTTAATTACAGAATGTTTTCATCAGACATATCAAGCAAACGAATACTACGGATACTACGGAATATTTGTGGAATAATTCTGCCACATTTTTGCCATCTTATTTGAGAAAATGTCTTAAACATTAACCTCGAGATTACCATGTATCAACATATTGTAGATCTCACTAACTCCAAAGAATAACAGTATGCACTGTACGGTATCGTGTCTAATTTTGTTGTAAGGTGCATGTACGTGAGAACACTTTGACTTGAAAAATAAAATGAAAGAAGCTCTGCCCGACAAGTATTCATAGATATTGTCTGTTTCTAAAATGTTAGACTTTCGAATAAGTTTTGTATGGCACAAATAAGACTCTTACCACTCAATAAGTTCTGTTTATCCTCATTGCTAATGATAATTGGTTTTGGTAGGATCTGGTTATTGGTGTACAATATTCATTTTTTCTTACGCAAAATTATACATCTTCGACAGGAATCATTCTCGTACCTTCATTATTACAACTTTCTCATTGATCCCCATCCTTTTCAATTTGATCTGTGATCTAAATAAATGGGTTATTGGAAACACGCTACAACTTGCAGAGAAGTCTGCGTTGTAGGCCTGTTTAAGATCAAGACGCGATTTCCTAAATTTAGACATTATTTAACAATTTATATAGCTTTCTTGTCGGAGGTTCCTCCTCGAGATCGTCTGTGGGGTTCGGGATATCGTGATGATATGGCTCTGCACCAAGAGACAAACATATCTCACCCAATAATTATATAATATGCGCTGCGTTAATGAAGTGCACTTGGTGAAGAAGATGTAATGAATTTCAAACTTTAAGATGGCAATCAATAAAAAACATAATTCATTTAATACACACAGTATTTACAATAAACATACATTAAAAATTGACGACAACGCGACCACACTTTACTTTTTTATTGCATGCCTTATAGCGAGGTTCAGCCCGAGAGGTCTGCTCTTCCACCTAACCGTGATTTTTGTGAGGAATTGGGAAGGAGAGATGTTAGGTTGCAGTGGATTTTATGGTGCCGAGTCGACGTTTGTATGGAATAGGTGAGGGACACTCCAGCAGAAAACCTTCTCCGGTTCGGTCCAACAGCGTTTGAACCCGGGCTCTATCACTCATCGGTTAGGTGGAAGCAAAGCCACTACCAACTAACCAATTTGGACTCATCATCAGGTGTTGTTACGTATACCGTTAAAAGCTATGTTTTTATTTATTATCAGCTATTGTTTTACAGACGATACCATGATAAATATCAAGATGTCCTACAGCAATCGTAGAATTCGAAGTCTAATGGAATCGGAGGAAGTCTTGATGGCAGGATTGAGTGGAAGAGTCGAAGAGACTCAAGAAGAATGTCAGGCGAAGTGAGCGGTTTGGAGGCAATGGAGAGGTGATTAAATGGAACGAGGTATTCCGAGCGAGGTGTTTTGGGGTGAAGAGGAGATTAAATGTGTCTGAAACAGCGAAGGACCCTACGCTGACGCAGCGTCCAGCGAGGCGACGAACAGGTCGTCACGCCTCACTCCCATGATGCGTCTCTCAGCTAATCGGTGGAGGACTGCTTCCCGAACGCGCATGCGCACTCAGGAGCGTGTTGTCGAAGGGGTGAGGCGCTTCTTGGATTCCACTGCGTCACATTTCCCTATTCATCCCCATTCAGCGTTTCGTCGTGGTGTCTCGCCAAGCGCTTTCATTGGTTACGCTTCTTACCCACTGCTCTTTAGATCAATCGCTGTATGAATATCATAACCCATTAACCGGACGCTATAATGAGATTCTGGTTGGGAAGTGAGAAGAAGTGAGAAAGCGGGCTGGGAAAAAATATCGAAATATTGAATTAAGAGAGTGACGCAGTAGTATGATAGGCTTCAGAAGAAATATGAAACTAATGCCAATAGTATTAAAGAATTGACACCAAAAAAAGGGAAAAGAGAAAATAATTTTCGGAAATAACGAATACTTGACTAGTCGTCACCTGCTAAGTACTGTTCCAAAGATGGCTGCAAGATTATAAAAAATCTTAACGTTTCTGACAATTTAGTATCATCAAAACGGAGATGCTACCTAAAACGTTTCTGATTTTAAAAAATGCATTTTGCAGCGTCAAATCAACAACTTCTCTGCGTACAATTATTTTATTGTTATTTCAGTAATCGGCGACACGTCCGTGATATGCTTTATCAGTGATATAGCATCGTAATTAATCAAATGAATGAACTCTACTGGCAGCAAAATTCTCTCGTCAGGTCTTTACAGGTAAAAAAAGCAATACTTAATGGTTTATTGAATTTTATTCAATCATTTATTTTATATTTCTCACTAAATTATTTAATAAGTTCTTCATTGTCATGAATTTCAATTTTCTTAAGAAATATTGTTAAAACGACTGAAATATTAATGACTCAAAATAATACCAAAATGTTTCGCCATAGATGTATTTCAGAGTCGTAACAATGTAAATTTATTTAAATTGTTTTTATTGCACTACAATAATTCAGAGTGAAAACATATGCTAATATGCATCCCAAGTTAACAAATGTACTTTTTTACCCACGTCGCTGACGATATAATTCTTTTATGCGAATAGGAGACCTAGTTGGTGGAGTGAAATGTCCAGTGACATGACGACGGCTTTCTTGTAAAAAGAACTACCCAGAAGCCAAACAGACTGACTGCAAAAATACGAGGATAGAAAACAAGCGTGTAAATCGTGCTACTCAATTTTGCAATGCATTAATTAGAAAAGAAACACTCGACACGTAGACATTCCCTTGAAGGCACAATACATTATTCTTCCTTATTCACGCTCCAAGTTGTCGCCATGGTTAATTAAAAAATGGTAAACGCACTCTCTACGTCCACAGTAGACATCGGATGCTAGATTATATGTAAATACATGCAGAATGAATTGGTTAGGCGACATGAGGCGCTGTTGGACGTTAAAAAGTAACTCGAGCTCCTGAACATCAATGACCATCAAACGAAAATATCTTCATTTGAGATGTGTTCCAATTGTAGTTTCAAAAGCGAAAATCCTCCATAAACACTTACAATGTCTTAAAATGTCAGTATTTTCTTTTTGATTAGCAACATTTAATTTTATTTTGTCCTGAGCAGTAAATAAATCAGAACGAACTTGCATGTATCCCTAGAATAAAAGTTGAAACATAAAATTTATTTTCTTGGTACCAATCACCAACAAACGCTTTTTAAAATGAGAAGGTAAATAAACTCATGCGATGCTCTTAATTTTGCGACATTCTCGAGAATTTTTATTTACACTCTCTTCTTTGCAATTATAATTTTTACACTTATATAACTTATTATTCTATATTATTTATCATTTTTATTGTTTATTAATGTTATATCAGAAATTATCATTTACTACTGAAAGAAAACTTGAGAAGTCATCGGAAAGTGTAACTTATTTTATGGAGAAAAACTTCTTGTCAAAATTTCAAAAACGCCGTATGAACGATATAATAGTTTGTTATTTCATATATAAGGTATTATGCACTTTAATAAACGTGATTTTATATATTTCTGTCTCCTCGTTCTATTCAGTTAAACGAACTGTTGACAAGAACTCTAAAATCAGACAACGAGCAACTCACACGTGACGTGCATCCAATGGAACTTCCATTTCTGGTTTTATATGTCAGAAATTCTTTGAAATGATTTATTATCTGCCAGAGCAACATATGTGGACAATTTATCACTGTAAAACTTCCTTGAAAACGAGTTGCGTCTGACGATCAAGGAAAACTACCGATTCAAATTATATGTGAAAACAATCCACGAGCCAGCAACGAAAAGCTTTCATGTCAACATTATTTACATCCATCACTATTATCACTTGTGTATACTGAAGAGCGAGAGAGAAATTCAGCAATGTAATATATGGCAAACAAAAATGTATCCAATAAATATTAAAAAGAAGGTGTATACAAGATATTGTAAGTTTTTTTTCTAATTTGGTCTTTTCTAAATAGGAATTAGGGGAACAAAAGGTAACAAAAAGGAGCGCACATATTGTTAAATTTGAATGAAACACAATAATAGAACGGGGTAAGGAAACTTTGTTCAACGCAAGTTCTCCAATATTCTCTTTCTAATGGGAATAATAACTACTCAAACAGTGAAAAGTTGTCTTTACAAAAACCATGAAAGGATGTCCTCAAGCATGCAGTATTCCATTTTTGGAATTTTTAATAATTAAGTTTCTGTAGTTTGTTAAAAATTGTATACATAATTGTATTTAAAGTTTCTTTTAATTCAATGTATTTTAAGAGGAGTTGCACGTTTTATTTTTGTGAGGATTTTGAGTGCATCGATTCTGTATTTCACAATTCTAGACGAAATGGCATTTCAAAGTTACTTAAATATACTGGCTTGTTACCTATTATATACATGCCCTAAGTTTAAGAGTGGTTTCTCTTCAATATGCGTATAGCTGTGTTTCTCTTCGAGGGAATGTTTCATTTAAGTACGAGCGCAGATCGTTACACGATTTTATCGATAAATAAATCAAAGATAGAAAAATGTCCGTGTAAGATGACATATTATTTTGTTTCGCAGACTTGTTTTATTACGGTCGTTTAGTTAAAAAAATCCGAAATTGCATCTTCATCAGAAATTAAAAAACCCAATCTTTGAGCATTCGTGTCAAATTCCCTGTCACAATATTTGCTTGAAGAGTTATTCCATTGATTTCCTTAACATCAGTCGCCGCATTCGGGATTTTTTGAACGTTGCATCGAGCGAAATTATAATATTGTTAGCTTTTACAAGGTTCTTATATGATCCAGTTGAACATGGGATTAATGACTCGAAATAAATCCTTCCACGGATGACACGACGGACGCGACCAGACCCCAACGAGTAAATTGAAATTGAGGCAGGAGCGCCAACTGCGTCGTTTATCATGCCACCTCACGGACGCGTTCCTCGCGACTCCGCAAGGCACACAAACTCCAAAAGCGTCCAGCTGTTCATTTTGTAACTGCGAGACTCCCCTTTCATCGTCCACAGACTGTCCTTCAACAACGAAAATTACGTTCTTGTCATCGCCTTAATTTTATATACCAAACTGATCGTCATTACGCAATTAACTTTTGGATAAGGATTTCCCTGTACAAGATTTTTCTGCCTCGTACACTCGGTAAAAATTTAAGTCAACCTTCACAGAAACCACAAGAGTACCGCAACGACGTTAGCCATTATTCTTGATAAATCTTGGTATTTAGGATTACATGACTATCGTGTATTATCCAGCTGAAATGTTTGAGCGACTTAAGAAATTAAATGGATTAAACAGCAACTGGTTCCATATAAATCCTTCTCGGCTACGATGAAAATTTACCAATAATAATAATAATAATAATAATAATAATAATAATAATAATAATAATAATTAAAAAACAGAATGTACTGGGCAAAGCTTAAATTTAATTTGCAACGCGTAGTTATTTAAAAACGGAAATCCTAGTTTTTAACTGCGTAAAAGCACTTCTAGAAACTGTTCTTATAGTACCTAGTTATGTTAAAATAAATATTAAAATTAATTACTACCATAAATACAAGTACTAAACTAAGCAAGAAAAGGAAAAGAAAATATCTGATTTGCAATGAAAATCACATGGATATCATGAAAGGATTTTGTGAACTGTCTTGTCTTTGAAGTCTCCTTGAGTTCAATTATCTCATCAAAATGACTAAAATTTAATTAGATTTATTAGACCTTTAAAATCTGGACATTCGCTATACTCACCAAAGGTACATCAATTATTTTCAACTTACGAAGCGACAAACAATTTTGTGGCCGTCTTCATATTATACATCGCGATGAAATGCCAACTCGCGGCATCATAGACTTCCGCAATTAGTGTCTTAAAAATATGTCGGTTATCCGGGTGCGTCTTCGAAAATAGTCATCATACGAGGGCTTCTTCAGGGGTGTCATCGGAAAATGTCAATACTTTTCCGGACAATGTCGTAAAAATGTTCATTAACATTATTGTGTGTCGTCAAAATATTTCTCGACGTCCACAGATCTCGGATAACCATTTGCGAAGTCGAAAGGAATGTAGCAGATTTCTCTTCTTCTTCGGACGTCGCATAGGCACAGCGAACGGAGGGTCGAGCGTCGTCAGCCACTGGTCACAGCGCATGTGCGAGGCGCTTGGGTGGCTAATGAGCACTAGGGGTACTAGCGTCGCGACTGCTCCCTCGAGCGATAAATCAAACCCGCGTCCGTTGAGCAGCGACACGCTGCGACGCCACCCACGTTCCTCCACCGTAACTGTCACCGACCCTCCTACTCACTTTCCAGGCGCCCGCATCACAAAAGTACAAGTTTATATTAAGAAGCAAATTTTCACAAGTTTGTAAATAGTATCCATTTATTAGCGTTTCACAAAGGTACACTTATAAACTCGCAATTACAAGTGAGTTCTTACAATTTTACAAGTGTTTTACTTGTAGCGCACTAACATTGTTTGGTTACAAACAACTTCAGCTGAAGAACTTGGAAAATAAACTTGTTACTAACCAGCTATTTTATATCTAGCTATAAACTTAGGTTAACTATGTTGTTTTAGTAATATGAGGTGGTAATCCTGGCTCGGGTTTTTCTCCGGGTTTCCCTCAGGTAATGGTGGATTTTCCATGAGCTGGAAAGTCATTAATAGTTTTATTGTTTATCTCGAATTTTTACTGCACATAATATCTACAATTCATATTGGAATAATAAATGGATAACAGTAGGTATTTATTAAATAATTTCTTTTATTAATATTAAATTCATCACTGCTCTTGGGCCCTTGATCGGAATTGATGGGATGGTCCCATTATTGTTTCCGGTGAGTAACTTAGTTTATTATCCCACACGTGGTCACACGCAGTTTGCAACTGCTTTCTCGACAATGAAGTTTATTTATTTATTTCAAGTTCTTCCTCGGAAAATGAAGATGAGCCATTCATTCGTGTACAACGACGTACGAACACTTATAGGTTAAGAGTAAACTTTACATTTGTGCCAATATGCGAATTTAACGAACGCTTTAGAATGACGTCTGGAAAACTGGAAGAAAAAAGGGTTCTATTACAAAAACGTATAGCGTGAAAAAAAATCGTATTTATTTTGCTATAAATTTTAATATACTAATTTGTCATTATTTTTTCTTAGTTGTGATTCTGCAGTTTGGAAAAGTATTATTGATAAGCTTGAAACTTTTCTAATGATGTGTAGAAAAATTACTTTCTGTGCTATATATCTCCCATTATAGTAATAGATGTTTTAAAAATACCAAATATGTCATTAAGCAACGCAGAATAAACGAGGAAAACTGGATCGTCCACAAATTACTTACCGTTACCGACAAGTACTTATTACTGACAAGTCAGCAAAATCCTTGTGATACTATTGTAACTAACTTCTTGTTACTAAAAACGTGTTACGAAAAATACTTGTCCTTTTGTGAAACGGGCCCCTGGTGTGCTTGTTTCGGAAACCAATTACTGCGTGGAAACTCACTTCTCACACATTTTTTAACGAAACGTTTTGGATGCGAAGGCAGTTATGGGACCTACCAAGATATTTCAAACAACATACCCTACACAGATGCAAATAGTGAAATAAGGTTTTTTTGAGCGATTCCACGATTTTGATGCATGAAAATCCACAAAATATAAATTAAAACATTAAATTCAATTCTCAAGGTAGAATAGAATTAATCTGAAGTTGTCAAGAAATAAATTCAACTTTGAGCACTAAATAGACAATTTCTTATCTTTTCTGAAATTTTACGTATTAAGTAACGAAAAGTTGCTTCACTGCTACCGTATGGACAGTACAATAGTACACACATTTTTTTTCTCAGGACGGAAAAAGGAAACATATCATTACATAGAATATCGTCAATATGAAATTGTTTATATTAAAAATTGCTAGTTTTTTCTCGATACTGACATTTCTTTGAGTGAAGTTCCTCTCAGTGAGCGTCAATTTTAATCGTCGTGTCTGCTTAAACATCAACTTATCGCTTAGAGTGAAGATGTACTGTTGAGTCCAGCCATGGAATGAAATATTCTGGTAAAACTTTTCTGCTAAATCGTCAATTACAATGCTATGTTAAAGAAACATTATAATAATGAAAATTAGACATTGAAGTTTCCGACAAATTAACATCTTTCTGAAGAAAATGTATCTTGCCAATTTATACCCCACATAAATTTATATTTAATGTAGAATATTTCGATGACAAGAGAGGCATCAAATGTTGATGAGGTCGACGGAAGTGCTTCAGCAGCTGAAGTCGAGGGATTCGTCAAGTATTTACGCAGTTAGGCAACGCAATGAACAATGGACAGGTGATGAACTGAGCGGTAAAAGATAACAGTACGATATTTATGAGAAAATCCTGCAATACTTGTGTTGTAGATACGGCGGTAGTATCTAAAATAAAATAAACAAATCAAGACGTAATATAAGTAGAGCAATGTCGCAACCTGATCCAGTGTGACTATATTTCCTGAATTTGATATTAACCGTTTTCGAATTTTATTCTTGTAACACTTGCCCAGTGGTTTCATGTAGACTACCTGCAAAGGGTCATTCTATGAGACGTACGTAGTGCTAAGCACAAAAGAATAATCCTACTCTCGAGCAAACCAATCTATTGTGAGCACTTAGTGTGAGTTGAAGGATCGTCTAAAAGTAAAAGGAAACTAAATGGGAGAGATGTACTCGTACACATCCGCAGCAGAAATTCAAATCTCAACAAACTGTTTGACCTCTCTCAGTATACTCTGGAGCCTCTATCTTCCTTGATCCATTTTGAGCAATTATTCTTGAATAATTTTTAGTGTTAACAGAAAAACCATTTTCATAACTATTGTCAATAAAAATTATGTTTTCAATAAGCTTAGGTGCGTCAGTGGCATTGATGAGCGAGTCAAATAATATTTGTACAACACACGCTTATTAAACCATATAGTAAGAACAGCCGACGTAGCTTCTAACGTCCTCAGACTTAAATTTGGATAAGGAGGCTTTCCCTTTGTTACCCGAACGGTCGACGAAGTCGGTCACTCAGTTCAAACACAAATTCTAGAGGTTCATTTCTCATGATTAAAAAAAACAGTTTAACTGTGTTTCTTTCTTTCCTTTTTCTTTCTGCACGTCGTGTTCCGAAGTCTTTCGCGACATATTAAACTAAGCAAACGCCGTCTTGTTGCTCATTCTGTTACTTAAAGCGGCCTCCATAACATTCCGTATTATTAGTTCATACATCTTTCTATTAGAACTCTTCCTGTAATTTCGTACCATACTGTAAACTACTGAAATTTCGTTGAAGAATGTGGATTATCAGGGTTCACCCCGTACTACACAGTGGTTTTGTCTTAGACTAAAAAGAGATTAAATTTCCCAAAATTAAAGACTAATGACGGGCATACATGAAAATATTGTCACTTTCGTTGCTTCACTAATTTTTATGCTGAAAGGAAGCAGTTTCTAACAAGTCATGCGAATGCGGCCCGTATTTTCTTCCCGACTGGGTTTGCCTAAATAGATCTTGGTTGCTGGTTTCCATTCAGAGCTGATGTTAGTCCACTTAAGTTGGTACACTTAACAATCCGTCTTCCACGGCAGTAGCGTGTGAGCAAGCTTGCTCGGACCCCCGCGGAGATCTCCACCAGTGGCTACTCGATGATGGAAGACCTCCTTTCGTTTGTTTTATCACCCAGGAAAATTACGACCATTGTTGATGCTGCGACAAGGTCTATTACTCCTTCTTCCACGGAGTAGCAACCTGCACTGATCACGTACATCGATCCCCCAGGATCAACATCTTTTGCGTAAATCATTTCGCGGATATACGGACTTCGAGAATAGGCTTATTTCCGTGACATTTAAAGTTGGTAAAAGACATCGTATACACCGCGGACTTTATGACCGAACCTCTGAAGAGACACCTCACTTACATATCGTAAAGAAACCCTCAGCTCCTCCCAACAACGGTGGGACTGTCGAGGACAAAATTAATGGCTCTTATTATTATCGTGGTGATCTACGTTTATGAATAGCTAAATGCACAATTACGGACTGAATTGCAGGATACTTTAAAGATTCTACAGCGACTCTTCCATTCTAATTATTCGTTTGCACGTCACCTTAGTGATCATTTGTCTTTATCTTCTTTCAAACCCAAGCAGTAAGAACAGGAATATGGAAGAACGGTGGGGTATAACTATTACTGACGTACTGTACAATATCTCACATTTTCAAACAATAAAACTTCGAGGAAATCCTGACTGAAAATATTCTTTTACCGTAATGAAATGATTGTGAACTTAGAATTCCGTATTATCTAGTACATGTATTCGTAATTATTTTTTTTGGAAAAGAAGAGGGAAAATCTTGTCATAATTCGATACGAAATTCTCTTTCTTTTTAATTGGAGAAAAACAGTTAAATAACCCGAAGCTGAGTATATACGTTTGGTTATTATTTCTTACTTTTCGGCGAGGTCAACTATTACGTCATATCAAGAGTGGACGACTTTTTTTAAGCAACGACAGAGTTACGAAGAACCTGATCGAGTGGACGCTCAGACGTGTCTCCTGCAGTTTCCAAAGCAGGCTCCCTCAGGATTTCTTTCAGAAGAGAAAAACACTATTCTTCGAAACGAGAAAAGCAGGCGACGAATGCGGCTTGGATGTCTCTGTGCAGCGAAGTTTATTTATCATAATCTGTGTATTGACAAGATCAATCTTAAATTCGCTTCATTTCGCGAAAAATCGGACATACTAACATTGAACGTAAAGTTTTTGAATAATATTATTTTATTGGTTTGAAAACACGATTCTCAAAAATTAAACAATAAAAATGTGAAAGTAATCATAATGCAGTAAATATAGTAAGAAAAACTAAATAAACATGTGAAGATTAAAGATAAAATAAAAATAAATCAGAAGCTAATGCAATGTAATGCTAATAATGCAGTGTAATGCTAACAATCGTAATGCAGTGTAATGCTAATAATCATAATGCAGTGTAATGCTAATAATATTATTCAAAATTGTTTCATTGTTAAGTAGGACTGGGTTATGTGAGTAAGAAGCAGCCATATATGTCCCGGACAAACAGTCACGAAGAAGAATGTACCATTCTGTCCATGTATTCAATTAATAGTTTCCCCAGAAACTTAAATGTAATACGTTTAACTGAAGCATTGCTTTCAGTTTAACTAAAATAACTCATTTATTCAGATAATTATTCCTAGTGTGATCTCTCTCTCTCTTTCAGTTTTAATCAGTATAAAGAAGAACTTTAATTTGAAGAAACATGTAAATTAAGTCATGACTGAAACTATGAAAGGAAGTCAGGAATAAAAGAACGTATGGAACGTTATATCATTTCTGTGCCGTTGTGAAAAGCTTTGATCTTGGAACTTGAATTGTTAATACTCATAACCTGATAAATGATTATTTATTGTATGAACAACAGTGTACGCTTAACTGTACGACTCATTCATATTTTGCACATTGAAGCTCTGTGTAAGTTGTATTTTCCTTGACTTTTATTACTTGCTTACACTTAACCTGACAGAAAAAGGTCTTGATTAACATGATAACTTTATTTGTAGATATATAGTCGCATTATGATCGAGAAAACTATATATAT
>NNCF01126922.1:2311271-2367288 GCA_002313205.1 Laupala kohalensis | reverse complement strand
TGCAGAGGTTGATGAATGATTATGAGTGAATAAAAATATAAATAAGATTAATTGAGAAACAAGGATCGATGTAACTTCAAATAGAGATTTCTCAGAAAATAGATTGTATTAATAAATCAATCTATCTCTATTTTTTGACAGAAATATTGAGAAAAGTATGAATTCACTTAAAATGAAAGGTATTGCCTCCCTCCAAATACGTAACAAAATGCCAAGCGGCATTCGAAAACTGAAGTTGTCATCTTAATATATTTCGGAGTTCATAAAATATTGTATTTGAAATGCAGATGAAAAACCGAAAAACTGTCAATAATTCTTAGTAATTCTTTATTTAACAATTTTTTTGTAAAAATTGTTTTACGTTTCTTATACTGGGAAGAATTTAGTTGTAAATGAAAATACCACAAAAAATGTATAGGGAGAGAGATAAACATTTAACATTCTCATAATTAATAGATGAAAAAGGAACACGACGAGAGAATTTATTTGAATGAACGTACATAGAGCAAATATGTGCTGTAGGTTTTCTAGGTATTTAATACCGTAAAATGGGAATTTACAGTATTCCTCAGAAAAAGATTGTTGTTAATATTCATGTTCCATCGAATCGATAAGACAATTGTTCAATTAGTGTCTATTTTTCGTTTGTATGACTATTTTCCATTCTTTTTACTTATGAAATGAAAAGCATTTCCCTAAAAAATGAAGTATTAGTCCGTAAACAAACATAAATACTTGAAATACTTTATATGAAATTAATGAGTGTATCATCAATTAAGAGGCGTCGGTTATCAACAACAAGAGTTGTTGGAGTTCGCGGAGGTAAGAAAATAAGCTCTCTACGCTCTCACCTGCAGTAAAAGCCCTGTACTCATTTTAAAGTTAGCTACGAGGGTCTATGTTGAGGCAAATGTGAATGCCATATGACGTCACAACGTAGGATTCGAACTTCGACCGTTTGATATATATGTCTGTGCACGACCACGGATCATAGCGGCTTCCTGAATTCACTCATCCAAACAAACTACAACACGTACAAATTATGAGTGGAATAAAATATAGTAAGTAAAAGCACATGATGAGAATGTGCATTTTTATATCGTATACGTAACTATAACTCAAGGAAACACAATAATCATTCTTAATATTTCTACTACAATTCATATTGTACCGTTAAGAAAGTATAGAATATTAGCGAAAGTTTCGGAACATAATTTTTTTTGTCATTTTCGAGAAAGTCGATTGTACGCAAATGAGATTGTCTTTGTTTGAATAGAAAACGCTGATACTTTTCACAGAAAAGATTTCCCTCAGCCTGTTATAAACCGAAATATTGTATTTTTATTTTATTTTCAACAACATGAAAGATACTTTGTTGGATTCACTTAATATAATTATTCTATATCTCTTATGTCAAGCCAATGTTGCAATTACAGCACGTTTAATTCGTGGGTATTTCGCTCATTTTTGGGAGAACACAAAATTACAATCGCAGTGTCATTAATGGCAATGTCATTAATTATTACATTAATGCGGAAACGATTTATGCTACATTGATCGGTGATCTTCCATAATAAAGATCAATTATTTCGATACCTTAATTATAGAGAACTAATTACTCGTTGCGTTCATTCGACGCGATGAGTAAACCGGATCTCTGGCGGAGGAATAATTTTTCAGAGGACAGGAGTCATCTACGAGGATCAGTGGCAAATCTCAAAGTTAATGAATATAAGAGGAGCGTTGATACTCCGACTTACTTTCGTCTTTCGAGCCAAGAGGGAATTAGACAGAGTCGTGTTTCGCTCGCCTTGTGACAAATTACTTGGATTACTCGTCAAACGTGTTAGTCATTTGTTAGCCGCTTTTCGACACAAAAAAGAATTCTTATTATTCACGTTCATTGTCCTCCCAGTTTGTCGCCTCCCTTTTCGTTCCGTGTTTGTGAAATATATCAATTACTCAAAACGCTTTATTTTCTCAATGCCTATTCTATTTGTTTGCTTTTACTGCTACAATTTTTCATTGTATCTTGTTGTCATTGTTATGATGACATCTCACGCAACGGGATACTTGTGACTGATATCGAAGACCCAGGCCCAGCCCATGTGTGAGAAGCATTATTTATGTTACGTTAGTACTGTTGTTGCGTCAGAGAATTTCATCTTACGTATTTCGAGTATGAGAATATTTTGTAGCTATGAGGGATTTGTACGGACTGTTACAGAATAATATTTAGGTTTTAATTGTATTATGAATGAGTTTTATGTTTCATATTAATTTATTTCTTATTACTAAGATTCCATCGTATATGCATATAACTCCAATATATACAAATATGAACTTCTAGCGACAATCACCGTTGTATGGAATGTGGCATCTACATATTACAGGTATCATTAGTTTTAACATTGGCAAGGTGATTTATTTAATATCTCAGCTAAAACGCTAGAGTTTCCTTTATAGTATTAATAATAGCTAATGACAGCACTCAAATATATTAATAAATTTTTAAGGATGGTTTTAATTGAACGCAATCTCACAATCAAGAACCCTAGCGGTAAGAGCAGGAATCAACGTCTCACACGCTTGTTTGCTTGTGACACGCTAAAAGGACTCGAGGTGTTCCCGTGAAGCGTAAATCGTAAATCAAACGGCATGCCTGTTGATACACACGCGCGGGCTGACAGCTTTGGTTTCCCTAGCTTTGCGAGGCGCTATTGTCTGCTAGTTAACACTGGCGCGGTCGTAAATACAACCGAGATGAACGCTAATAATGATTTTAGGAGATGCGCAAATGTACTTTGCTGTCGTAAGTACTTACAGGATTGGATGTTTGAAAAAAATTACGCTGAGTTGTTATAAATAGGAGAGAAATTTTCCCATTCTGTTCGCATAAACGTCGAACAAGAATGATGAACATGCGAATTTAGAGTATCAATACCATTTCTTGCAGTGAGCGGTGAATAAACGACCATAATTACTTCACGCAATCAGCAAACCACTTATTTTTGTGGTTTCGCTTTGGGGTTATTCTCGCATGTACGGTTAATAATTTATAAGTGAATGGGGCAATAATTCATTCTGCTCTCCATTAAATGTTAATTCTATCATAACCTGATACTGAGGAATCAAAAGATAATGATAATGCAAACATGAGATATAATTAATAATCCGTACTCCATGGGTGTTTAGAGAGAAAACATCAAAATTAATCTCAGAATGTTGTAATTAATTGAGTAACATGCGGAATTCAATTTCCTTTCAACACTTTCAAATTTAAATGTATGATATCTTAAGGATTATTCCGAACTCACTAATGAGCCTAATATGGTAGGTTCCGAACATAAAATACCCAGTTTCAAAGAGATTTAAAATATTAAAATTATGGTTACTGTATAAGTTTTAATTGAACGCTGTATAAGTTTATAGTTACTGTATAAGTTTTCAAAGGATCGAATCAAATAATTCATAGGGTCCCATGTCAAATTTTGATAGTTCACAAGATCTGAAACATTCAAGTATGCAGTCTAGAAAGAAATCTTGAAGTATACAAGAAAAATAAAATTGAAACATATCCGGACAAAGATTCGGACTCAATTAATATAAATCTATTAAATAGTAGAAAAATTTCATGTCCAGAGGTACTACGCTTCACAGATTCAGCAGCGCATACGCAGACACGTCTTTGCATTGGTTACCTTCTCACCTCAAGGCTACGCTCCCTCCATAACTTCTCTATAATTGCTCTACAGGTGTGATGAGCATTTTACGCTGAGGTGGCTGAACCATTACGCATAGCTAGTTGAAGGTGATGCAGTAAGAGACGAAAGTGAGACGCTTAGACCACACGCCACAGACGACTATGGCTTTGAAAATGGTTGCTACACTGAGAGATATACTGGTTGCTATACTGGTTTGAGATATGCGAAACTGTTCATAGCGAACAATATCTCAGAGACTGAAAAGAATAGAGAGGGAAAGAGAATGGGAACGCAGGTGGAATAATGTTTGCTATCCTTATAGATTATTCATCCTTAGAGGCACAGTATTAATAAATTGAGTAATTTTTAAAGTTTGGAAAAAAGTAACTGACATGTACATATGTGTGTGTGTCTGAATAAAGAATTCCACGTCGTAGTTTAAAATACATATCCCCGTAAAATAATTTTCCGCTTACAAATGAACAAGAATAAACTGTGATGACTATTTGGAGTGAGGGCTATCCAACGAGAGCGATTTGAAACGCTTTACAACCATCCACCGTACATCATAAGTCATAACTTTCCAGTACAATGTTTCTTGGATCGATGAAATATGTTAAATTTAAGATTTTTACTCACAAAATGTTTCTCAAAACAAAAAAGGCAAAAACTGCTTTGAATCAAACTGGTATTTCTCATATTATAAATTTTCAACGAACGGAATATCGCAAAAATAAAAAAACTGTTTTTCTTCTAATATGTAAAAAATTATGACAGCCATAATGCAAAAGTTTGTTTCCCAATGGTTAACGTAGAATACAATAAGCTTAAATTTGGTGCATATGACTTTCATGTGTGTCACTTTCGATTCAAGCGAAAACTCGGCCCTCAATAATTTTTACGGCAGTACTTTGAAACGCGCTGGAAAACATTCGTCCCGTGTGCGGATGGCCTAACGCCAACGCGAATGATTTGTATAATATAAAATGAAATGCTTTCCCTTCACCCATTTATCAGTAAACCGCATGAATTATTATAACCATGCTTTGTCAAACAGAGAATTTGGAGGAGACCACCGAATTGAATAAGCCGTCAGATTGAATGGAATTCTATTTACATTAATTGAGCAGGTCTCCAAGGAGACGAGAGCTGCCTGGTTCCAACACCGGTCTAAGATTACTCTGTTCTCGAAGCAAATTAGAGTTAAATATTTTCTACCCTAATTTGGTGATTATTGAGTTTACTCAATTACAAATCCGATTAAACACAGTGTCAAATTAGTTTCAGGAACTGCAATGTGTTTTATCAAAAAAAAATGGTTGTAGTAGTTTCATGAAATCATTCCACCCAGCGTACTATTAATATTAAACTAATATTTGAAACGGGTAACTGATTTATTATAAGAACTTTGCAAAAAAATACTCTAACATCGCAAGAAAGCATTTTCAAATACTACGGATATATTTTACTGATGGTGAGCTAAAACGGAATTATTTTATAGATGGGTTTATAGATGAAAATCTATGACACCGTTTTAAGTTTTATTGTTAGTGATTATTTCTCGATTTATGCATTTCTTTAACGAGTATTTTAGCATTTTCAGAAATGTTGATTTGTCAAGCAACAGAAACTAAAACATAAACCAGTTTGTATGCTCTTATAAATTAAATACAATTTTTAATGAAAATTCAAATAAAATTATGTTTTAAATTTTTAATAAGGTGCCTGTTTAATTATTTATAATCGTTTTCTCGCATCTTATTTCTTCTAGGTGCTCTTCACAATTAACGTTGCTTTCATTCATTCTTTATCAATTTTCTACCATATGACCTAGTTATACTTTCCGAGTAGCTATTTTATGCCTAACAATCAGAATACACTATTTCAAAATATTTACATATTTATGTAACAATTGAGTCTCACAATCGCACATTTTCAATGACTTACCCTTTTTCGAACGTTTTACGTCCGTACGTTAATTCTAATACATCGTGGCAAGTCACACTAAACTAAGAAATCGATATTGTTTTTTAGAAATTAAAGTGAGTTCTGCATATTTTCCAAATGTAGAATGCATTGTTCACACGTTAATGAATAAGAAAGCTTTCAATTGTCTCCTACTCTCCTTTGGGTTCAGGCGTCGGGAAGAAGAGGCATCTTTAACTACCATTTCCAATAATTATGTTCTGCCCGACTCCTCTTGTCCTCAAGATGATCATTTCCCGGCGTTGTCGTAATTTGGGTATTGGCGTGTGCGCAGGCAATCAGCGGCACCCGGAAAACCTTGAGCACTACAGACCCGCATGAATCGCGACACCTACGGGCAGTCTGCCACTACCCGTCGCCAGCCAGTCAGCCAGCCAGCAAGCAGCCAGCAAGCCGCCAGTAAGCCGCCAGCCTTGGCCATCGCTGCCGAGGCTCCACGCAGCTGCCGAGAGAGGCACGCGCCGCTGCCACCATCTCTTCGCGGCGCCCCGCCTCTCACTCCCCGCCGATGCACTTCCCTCAAAAGGCCTTGCCGCGCAGCGGCGTCGCTCCGAATCTACACCTAGATTCGCCAACTGCGTAACTCGGGTGAGAGCCAATGGCAGACACGTCCCCTCCGCGCCGGATCCCCTCTTCCAATAGAAAGTGGCGTGCAACTTCTCACTGCTATGAGTGAGGCTAGTCGCAACGCCTAGATTCGCCTAGACCTCGATCCTAAGCCAATAGGCGATAGAGTATCCCTGCCATAGCCAGGTTTCTACGAATGCACTGTGACGAATGCACGTTGCACGGTTCGGTTGCAATCCCAGGTTTCGCTGAGGTTTCTATTCGTATGACTCCAGTTCTGAAGCTCCTGGAACTAAGTTTTTGTACATCATTAAAATGCGTCGATTATATAAAACAACTATGATAAAACTTTTGAGGAATTCCCATTTGTTTATCTGTAATAACTGAAGAGATCCAAAATCCGTAATCAAAGTCAGAAATATTTTTTATTTGTTTCTTGAGCTATTCAATTCCAAAAGAATTTCAACAACCTTACCTTTCCACCCGCATCGTCCAGTGGCTGGCGAAACGGTCGTATTACTATTCCTTATTCTTTGCGCAGGCGATTATCTGATAGCTAATGTTATTCATGATGTTCCTCTTCATAGCATACCCTTTACGACTCGTGCTTAAATTTATTACGAAACTTAAAGGCAAACTCTTCACGGAAATAGTGCACTTATTTTGTTACTGGAGTTTCACTCTTCTTTTTTTTTGTGTGGGGTTTTACGGCTCATGTCGACATCAAAGGTCATTGGAGCCCGAAAAACTTGTAAAGGTAAGGAAAATGCAATTACGCACTAGGGAGAGCCAATATGACTCTCCCCGCGTGTAGGACTCGGCGAATGACTCAACCATACCCACTAAAAACCTTCCTGATTTAAAACATACCAAAATATATCTCAAAACCAAATATCAAAACAAAGAATAATGGGGATCAAAAAATGAGAGGGATGAAAAAAATGAGGAAAATGAAAGATACCCCAATAGCGTCGGAATCGAAAAGAACAAGAGGTGACCAAGGAAGGTCAGGAAAGAGAAAGGAAGAAGCCAGGCACAAGTAAGTGGAAGTAATGCCAGACTCAGCTAGGGGTCCCGTTCTCTTAATTGTTTTAATACATCTACTTCATTACATACTTCGAGGTTTCTTGAAAAAATTCGTTCCAAAAACATCTCAGGTTCCTATTCCCAAATAAAACGAGAGAATCGTCTCTAGGACATTGCATTTACAATCGATTTTAATATTCCCAAAATTTCTTTTGGTTGTAGTGGTGCTTTTATGGTATTATAACTTCTTGTACAAAATTCTCGTTCGTTCCGTAAGCAAATAACTCACACAGACTTCTTTTATATAGAGATGTCACTGCATTTAAACGTTTCAACTTCATGTAACAAAGTGGTGTCCTGAAATACTTCCCGAAAAAGATTTTGGTCCCACGATTTCGATTAGCTCAGATGTCAACGTCAATTTTCATGTCCTACGAATATTAACATCAGTAAACAATAATTGTGCTAATGCATAAGAAAATTTCGATTTAAAACTATCTTTATAAAGGACTCTTCACTGTGAAGTGTTGATAACTTTATACCCACGAAAAACTAAAGTATAAAACCCCAGTGTTAAGTGAATATTTATGATAAGTAACTTTTTTCGAACATATATGGCACGGAAATTAATTCTTTCTTCCAAATCATCTTATAGTGTATTATTCCCCAATTAATTCAAGAATGCAGTTGACCATTTTGGATTCTTTTGGACTCGGTTACACCATGAGAAATAGATTTCTTTTATATATTAGTAATTCTCGACGTACAGAATGAGAAGAAAATATATCAAAAATATTGAAAGAATTGTAAAAGATTTAAAGTTATGGAGTGAAAATTCTTCTGAACAGCACATATCAATTAAACCAATCTCCAATTAAACGGGTCAATATGGGACCGGACTCGGTCCGGATAACCAAATGTTCGGATAGTTGCAATGTACTGCAATCGAGGAAGTTTATTTTTAAGGAAAAATGACTGAGAAATATTGTTGAGGAAAAACTAATACTAACTCCCAATATAAAGTTAAGAAAAATCATTTAATGATGCAATGTGTTTGTAATGGTTACTGTTAGCTCAGTACAGTAGATAAATTATAGCTGAATGTACAGTAATTAAAAATACATAATCTTAGTTTAAAACATCGATTTTTCCCTCGCATCTATCTGGATAAATGATGTACGGATAACTTGAGTTCTCCTGAATCAGTAATATGTGAGCGTTAGATCGGACATTAGCTAGGTCGTCACGCTCCTCGAAGTCTTGGAACGAGAGTTCATAAGCTGGTTCGCGCGTCGTCGAGGAAGGGAATCCGACATTTGATGAGGAAGCAGCAAACATCCTTGGCTGTCTCAAGGAAACGAAGCCGATATTTGACACCACATTTGTTCAGCTACAGACCCGTTCTTTATGACCACTTACCTTCACTATCACGTGTTCCCATAACAGGTTTGTTCCTTGGCAAGAAAGTTCCCCCAATGTAAATTTCCTCGGTAATTTACATGTATCCATTCGCTATTGGCCAAACTAGGACTGAGTCAATACATGAACCTTTACTTTCGACTCCAAACGCGATTATTATGTTTTTTCTGGCAGCATTATCGGTGAACCGATAAGACAATCCTTTTCTCCAACTGAATTTAGATGATTTTGTATTCACTTTATCTATTAAGGACTACTAATTTGAGAAGAGGTTGAAAGTCACCTCTTTCTTCAATCCGGTTTAGAAACTGTTTTCCGCGTTTACAAAATGCTGAAATGTTCGTTCAACCAGCATTTACGGGAGACATGTTATGGTTACTAATTTTGTCTGACGTGACTTGGGTTTGCATAAAGATTTTTAAAATGTATTTTACTTACTCTTCTCATATATAACACAATAACCTGGAAAAAATATTTAAAGTTTCATTTAAGTTCCAGGAGAAAAAAGGCATGATTTTCTGATTGCGATTAGACAAATGTCTCGTATAATATAAGCAAATCAACAAAACGTTAAAAATAAAAATTTGTCCATTAACACTACAAGACAATCTAGGCTGTCATGAATCCACAATCATTTCTTACCTGTATGGAAGGAACCAGCGATTCACTGAATCTCATATGGCAAATTGCCAGTAATAAAAGGGAAATACAAAACTTAACTTCGGTCATTTGTCTAAGAGGATGTATATCTCGAAGAAACCGAAATGCGAAAGAGAATGAAAATTTATCTTCACATATTTCGACTTTTATTCAATTTAAAGATTTTTTTGTGTTGTTTCAACCACATAACGAAAATTAAGGACTTTAATGAGTTCGAATATTTTGTCAACTCTAGACCATTCAATTATTTGTTAATTCCTAGGCTCCAAAATTATGTTGGGAGAGTTTTCTAGCTTTCACAATGGGTAATTATAGCAAGACGTTTAAGTATAAGAGATCGTTCTGATTCTTCAGAAATGTGAGTAGAGTCCTGTAAACATATGACGGAATGATTATCTTGTCCAAATAATTCCATGTTATTTTCATATACGTAATCATCCTTCCGAAGTTCTTGATCGGCAATTTTGGGCATTTTTTCCTGGGTGTTCTCTGACACTATCGAGCAAGGATAGGGACTCGCATTAAATACACTTGGCGATGAAGAGGCGATAGAAATCTAATTGTGAGACACGACTACGAGTTGTTTCATTGGCACATTGCGCGGAGGAGGGGGAAGGAGAAAACCACAAGCCTGCAGACAACTTCCCAACCAGATGCCTACGGCGCATTGCACGAACATTGATGCGACTCTACTTTCAGCAACACAGCACCTTAGACTGCTAAGATGTTGACGAAATCAAGTACTACAATGGCTTAAACCTGCTGTGATTCTATTAAAATGTAAAATTCATTCATCATTTTGTGCGGGAAGAACGAAGAATCAGTATGCGTCTTATTGTAAAGCGAAATTTACGCCACAGAAAAAGCAACGATTATTATTAATCGAGTAAAATTTACAGAGAACAAAGAAAAAATACATTCTGTTCAAGTCCATTTATTTGGACTCATTACAACCGGTAAAGCTCGAGATAGTTGCAAGTCCGGATTATGAGGAAAATGAGCTACAAAAATTTGTCAATACCATTTGCCCACTTGCCATTTATAATTTATAATTAAATGAAAAGTATTGCTAGTCATCGATTTGAAACAGTATAGTATTAAATATTACTTGTATAGTAATCAGTAAATAACAGAATTACTGATATAGGTCGCTGTATTTAAAATTTTTCTGATGTTGTAAATGATGTTGAATTGCAAATGAAAAAATACAGGTAGACAATTAAACTGACTCGTATAAATGAAGGCCTAATAAACTTTTGTTCTGTTTCCAGAGTCAAATATCATGAAAAAAATATGAATTATATATAAAAAATCCTTCTAACCAAATGAGTGAATGTTGGACAAAAAAGTAAAAAAAACAGGGCAGAAAAACTGGTTAAAAAAGTCAATTTACATGCACCATTGTCGATTTTTGAACTAACAATATTATGCAAAAGGTCCTTCTTTCCCTCTGGAATAATTGGTTTTATAGACACTATTTTGAGTCCGAAACTTTGAAGAGTTAGGGTATTGCATACCATTCTCTCGAAAAAAGTTTCTTATTGTAATACGTGACAGAGAAATACTTTACAATTGATCACAGAGGAGATTCTTATTGACGCCATTAATTTATATAGGTGAAATTTATTAGTGCTCCATCCAACCTTTTAGGAAGTAGATCTTATTTCTTTGCACTTAAATGTTGTGTAACTAAATGAATTATAGACAAATCACAAACATCTCTACAGCAAATTTACGATTCGCTCTTACTGTCCTCTTTATTTCTGTTGTGTTTGCTGTAAATGTGCCTTTGATTTTCTCTACAGGAATTGGTTTAAGACTTTCTCAATACTTAAAAAGTCAGTTCTCTTAAATTATTATTCGAAACATTTATTTTACCATTCTAAAAAGTTGTTTTTTAATGCAACTGGTATCTTGATTGACTTTTCTCAGCTTTAATAAAATTAGTGGAACTCAGGATTTGTTTTTTAGTGGGGATCACCTTTCACATCTGATTAGGCTGTATGGTCCTCAAGAGTTGTTTGGAGTTTGACATCCTTATTTTTAGCGCCCGCGGTAATAAAATTCCACTCCGAATTACTGCGGGTGTCCCGCAGCACACGGTTCACACTGAGTATCGTTCGTCTCCGCTTCTTAACATACTTAATACCTTTTACGTCGAAATAATAATTTATTCTTCGTGGTGAGCTCTCGACGTGTTTTCGTTTAATGGATCTTCAACCGATGTAAGAACGTGACCCCTGAGAATTAAACTACCCGGAGATCCGCGACCAGGAGCGAAGGCATCGGTGGGTTTTGCGTTGATTGAAAGAATTTCACGCGGTCAGGGACGCGATGTGTGAAGGTTTACACAAGTAATTTTTTAGTCAAAACGGGATCCTGAGATTCGAGGTACAGGGTATTACCTCTTTATTTTTTCTTTATTTCCTTAGTGCATTGAAATTAAGTAAGATGAAGAAGATATGTGAAACTGTCAGTCAGATAAAAATGGCGTCGAGTTGGAAATCGAACCCGGGACTTCTGTTTTGATCAACTTATCACAAGACGCGAAAGTTCAAAGTATTTAATGAGTCATCACGGACATGATGATTTGTCTTTGCTGTTTCAACTCTCGAGAACTTTTTGTTAAGGAATTACATCGTTCTAACAAAGTCAGTCAAGTTTATCTTCATCAGTTAAGACTCGTTTCTCATTGTCAGTATTGTTCTCCAAGATAGATGTAATGAAAATTTCTGAGTTCGTCAGAAGGCAGGTTTTACATTTGAATACACAAGCACGGAATACATTCAAACAGAAAGTGCATTGGTAGAGAACACTGTTCATTGTTATTTGAAGAGCATTTAAAAATAATAGGAGGATATTGGTTTATGAGACTTCTGCGATCAGAGTCAAAGTTTTTCTTCAATATCGATTTCATTGCAATTTTTCTTTACTCAGAAAAAGACCACTGGACGATACCGTCAGCATTTAATATTTCGACGCGGTGTGACATGAACAACCAAGATGTCCACCTGAAAATATAGCTTGACACTCCTAGTTATTAAGATGAATCTCTGAAACAAAAGAACGATTCATGTCTACTGAAATTTCTTTCACAGGCGACTCATCGAAGAGGAAATGTTTCCTTCGGTCAGATGACAATAACGTAGGCTCTGAAATCAAACTCAGCATTTTCTGCACTCATCGCAGGGGTGCCAATAAACGCGCCACCCGTTCACATTCCACAATAGTAACCAGGATCTGTACACTGAGAGGAATTTATTGGAAAACATTCCCGAGATGCGGGGAATAATTAGAGTGATCTAGCAATCTGGTACATATTTATCATTCATGCTTGATTTATTTTGGCATAATATAATGTTGTGTATTTTAGAAAAATGTACCCATGGAATGTGGCGATAAGCCATTATGTTGAGCGATATTTACCCAGATGTTTTACACTAAGAGACAAGTAAGAGCTAGTCGATTTGAGTTTCTCGGTCACATTTTCCAGCTCACGTTTACAGCAATCATCATGATATTTGATGCAGATTTTAATTCTTCTCCCCAAGAGAGTTGACTTTAAGTATCGAATGTTAAAATGAATGACATTAAGACTGAGTAGAAGGTTAGTTATGTAGATAATTTCGCTCTCCCCCCAATGACCGCGAAATAAAGGGTAAAGGTCTCATCAATGATCACAGGATCTGTGGGGTCGATTCTCACTATTGAAGTATTTTTAAATAATTCTCTTTTGTCAACAAACGGTTGTCTGACGAATCTATCTGATATCTAGAGATATATTTCCTGCGATATCGAAGCCAAGATTTAGGTTTGTCTGAACATTGTTCATGTCTCTCGGTAAAGATTCCATTTTGTTTATTTTTGTTCTCATTTTAACCTTAAAAATTATTGAAGGGATAAACTAAGAAGAAGAATTTGGCTAAAGAAAACATTTTCTGTATTTCTCTACATCTTTATATTCTTTGTATTTGATAAACATAATGTATCAGTGTATCAGGGCCTTCAATCTGTCAGGAATTACAGTACAGTACAGAGCAGTACAGAATAGTACACGCGGAAAATCAAAGTGAAAATTATTTTTGTTTTTTACGATTAAGGGAAAATATTACATACTCCAATCTCATTCTCGAAGCCCATTAAGGCAGTGTCACGGATGACCGTAGTTACAATGGTAGCCAAAAACATAAACATTTAGTGTCGAACTTAAATTGCTGGATGGAACTTTTTGAGACTGTTTTCACTGCGAACTCATTAGTAAAAGGCCTGCGAATAAGTAGGCATTGGTTCCCTCTTGATTGTTTATAATTAATTATTGGGCAAACCTCCAGAATTAGAACACGATGTTCATCAAACAATGCAAATATTCTTATAATGTTATATTATAGAAACAATATAGTGAATTCTATGACATCTGCATTTTCTGTGTGTCACAATTCCATGTACATTTGTATTTCATTAACATAGAAATCTCTTAGATTGCGGTGAACCTCACCGCCAGGTAACAGATTAATCAAGGTCAAGGTCCCGGGTTCGAACCCCGGTCCCGTCTCCCATTTTCATTCGACGTAACATGATTAATAATGTATTTCATTAGTTTAATCTAACTTTTACTTTAACATATCAGATTTATTTTAATATTTTATCGAACAACTTAATTTATTGGAACGAGTAAAATTGATTCAGAGTTTTTTTTCTGAGTTATTAGATGAAAAGAATGTTGAAGCTAAACACAAAAAGAGACAATTACACCCCCTGACTCGAGAATAATCCATATTTCATGTATATTGGATAGAATTAAACACCTGATTTATGTAATTGTATTGCAATAATTGATGAAATGATTAAATCCTGTTAATTACTTATTGTATTCTTAATCGAATTTCATCATGCGAATGGCGTGGTCTGGTTTGAGGCGATTACTTTAACCGTTCAGGAACCACTAGCAATCTTGTTTTCAGGACATGCAAGGGTCCTCCAATGATGTTTTCGTGTTGGATTGGATTGTTAATTCGTAGTAAGTTCTTTTATGATTTAATTGTGATATAAAATCATTTGCCTCCAATTAAATAAGTGAGGCAATCAGGATGTAAGTTAAGTGCTATTCAATGGGAGCTCGATACTGACTGATATAAGAGTATATCACATAATAATTTGCTGACGGGGTGACATAAGGTAAAGGCTGCCTCTGAAGATCGCGAGATCCTTTGCAGGTTAACAATTCCATTTTATTTATTAGTATTTCGGAACATATATTCCTATACTTGACTTGTTCGTTGAAGTCAGAAAAGAAGAGACATTGGTCTCAAATAAATAGCTTTTTATCTTTGTGGAATCGTTTTCGTCCAAACAAAGTGAGTGCTGATGTAGTACATAAATAACTGTGAACAGTGTGAACAGATCCTTTCTTACATCTTCTACTCTCGCCACTGAACCTTGACGTTAGGAGTAGGGAAAATCGGTGGCTGTACTCTTAATTAAAATACGGTACTATTAATTAAAATACATGCACTTTTTTGGCTTTACCCACTTTTAATAGGGTAATTAATTTTTCGAATTTCAGACAGTCAAATACAAACATCGCTGAACTACTTCAACTTGCTAATGCTGAAAAAGCATTAAAACAATCATGTAGTACTTCAGCGCTGACATTGCATCATAATATCCCAATAACTTTGATGCTTCCTTGCATAAACTCACTATATCCGCCACTGATAAAGAAACGTATCAATACAAAAGAAGTGGAAAACGAAGATTCCCGGTGCAGGTCCTGGGTCTATTTCAAACGTCTTAGATATAGCAGATATGTGGTGAAAGATGATTCACAGTATTTTCCATATAATAGAATTCGAATAGTTAGAATAAATGTGATAGTGGTGAATGATGATTCGCGGCATATAATAGATATAGGGAAATCGCACTTAATACAAAGTAATCGAAGTTTTCGTTGCATGAGACTCACACGATCACCGCTTTTTTTACATTTCTTAAGCTGTAGAACCAAATTGTAAATAAAAAGGTGCATTTTGAGAACAGATAAATCGGACCCATTTTGAGAAGATAAACTCACAAACGAGATTCTAATGTACACTGAGCAATAAATAATACACATAAATTCCCTTTGTGTACCTGCACGTGTAGAAGATACGTGAGAACTTTTGTTCATGTGAAAAATGGCGACAACTCGAGTACCGAACCCGGGATCTCTGCCTTGATCGCACGGATGTTAACCACTACACCATGCGTTCGCCTTCCACAACTGTACACCATTTCCACCCAGACCGGGTTCGTCGCCATTTTCACCTGACCGAAAGTTATCAATAAATAATTCGATGTGTCTCTCTAGATTCAATTTTCATTCGAGTTTGCAGAATCATGTACATAAAAATACTTTCGAAATTATATTGTGCGACTAGAAAAATTTATCTTAAAAGTATCAACAAGACTTTCTCCTTATAACATGTGGGGTTTTTATCCAAATTATAAAATGCATGTACAATCTGAATTTTGATAAAACTTTTGGATCTCATGCTTTCCATTCTCTTAATTTTCACATTGGCGTTCAGCAATAATTTGTATGTGTTAATGTTCCGTTACTAAGAAAAAGATCTCGGTTTCTTCTGAAGCACACGTACAGAAATATAATCCTGAATTCTGTAAAATGGCGAGAGGTAAATACACTTAAAATTTGACTGTGACCTTCTATAATTCTAATAACACTTGATATTGTTTATATTCATATAACGGATTAAAAATTATAAATATTAAAATATTACAGACAGTTTCAACAGTCTCCTTGGCTCTAAGTTAACGTAACCAATGTTCCGCTGCCTGTATTTTTTCATAATGAACTTGTTATACATTTATAATGTTTTGAGATTAATACTTAAACTCGCCGGTTTACATTACATACTAGAATACTTACAAGGACTCCTACATTGTTCTTATGAACATTTTTCTGAAGAAAAATGAATAGCGCTGAACAAAATACTTATCCTTACTCGTGAATATTTATCAACTTTTGTTTATTAATTCATTACAGTCTTGCAATGAATATTATGGCATTAAATAAATGATATTTAAGTTATCATTGTATAACACTGACAAAAACAAAGAAATTGTAACTACTTCTGAATAGACGTAGAGACGTGTTTTTATATTTCACATTTTTAGGCACCTGACATATTTGGGATAAATTTAGTCTCTCAATGATAGTAGCGCGATCAAGCATTTACACGGCCAACACGGCGAACTTCATTGAACTAGTTGTTCGCAAAGCATACGGGAATAATTTAGTCATATATGACAAAATATATATTAATGCGAGTTTATCAACAAACGGTGCAAATAACTTTCAAATTTTGCGTCAAAACTGATCTGTGAGAAAACACACATAAAACAATTACAAACGATGCATTAATTCGTGTGATTAATTATATATGCTGCAGGAAATTTTGGGTGAGTTATAGAACATTTCTGGAGACCTAATATATTTATCGGAATCCTCTTATTTTTTTTATAGTAGTTGATTTCTTGAAATAGTGTCCTATGCATTTAAGTATTTGCTACAATACTGAAGGATGCCAAGGAACAATACTGTGCATCTTCAAGTGGGAATTGAAGCACCCCACTGTCGTTTCTTAGTTCGAGCACATTTGAGTAAGCATTGACGTTGAACAAAAACCTTCAGTGGTGTTCGGACGTGGCGTGAGCCCGTGTGGTCTAAACCTGCGTGATTTGTTCGCGCCTTGAGCAGTTTCCCTTGATTGCTTCATCAACAGCAGCCGCTGGGTCCTTTTTTTTCTACAGTAGCAGATCGCCGCAGGAACCAGTGGCTTCAAACGCAGGTCTTCCAGAAGTGCCTTGGAAACGAAACGTCGTCAATAAATGGGAATTTTATTCACACCTATATTTATGAGAACTCATCTCATAAAAGTGATGTGTACCAACCAGTCTGCTAAGCGATTATCTTCCACTGGGGGACAGTAAACATTCCTCTATCCAAAAAATTGTAGAAGGATACATTAGAGAAACCTACGGAGATAATTATTTATCCCTTGGGTAATGTTTTTTTAAGTTTCCCACTATTAATTAGAAGCTTTGGAGAATGAACCTGCAGTTCCAAATGTTCTCATAGACATAAAATATTTTTCAATGAAGAAAGTATCGAAATTATCATTTCACTAATATCCATTTAATTACTTTATTTCTGCTTATTCTGTTCTTCAACGCGTCGAATCAAATGTTCATCCCTGATTACTATTTATTTTCTTATTTGTACATACTCGTAGTTTATACAGTTATGATTATTATCAATACACTATGAATCACGCCCAGCAAAGTCACGTCTCAAAATACTCTTCGTCTTGCAAATTTAAAAAAAAATTGCTAGAAGTGTACATAGAAAGAAATTACCGCTCAAGTTTGTAATGTGGAAGTCATGATGTTTGGTGTCGCCTGGGGTAGATAATCCAGACACATTGGTGAGGAAAAGGAGAAGAAGATTTCTCTAGTCAGCTTTCCGTATTGTGAAATTTCATTATGTTCTGATTAATCAATGTAACATACCACCCAAATACAAGAACGGCCACATGTTCAGTGTCCGTGCTCAACAATAACCTTGTCTTTGAACGTGAATAAGAACATATTTCTGAATAAGGAAACCGTTCATATTAAAACGATTACGCTAAAACTTCATAGAAGTGAATTTATGAATGATACATATGTGTCCCACAAAAATAATTGAATTAAAATAGTTTTCTTTGTTCTTTTAAGTTTTATAAGTTGTAACGACACGCTTACTATGGCAAGTTAACCATTTACTAAAGTCTAAACAATTCCCATGTTATTCCAGAAAAATTTGTAGAGAACTATTTAACTCAGAAAGAAAAATGCCTTTAAATGTTAATATTTGTTTATATTGTACATCGCTTACGTATAGTTATACATATAGTATATTGTGACAACACATTTCTTATTATTAGTTATAACATCTATGTGAGTGCAAGTATATTAGTGATATACAAACTTATACGTATCGAGCAGTTCATGAAAGTATCCAAAAATGGTATAGGACATGAGATTTCGACTTCCTTATAGATTACAATTTGAGCTTTAATGGTTTGAGTGATCAGAGACAACTTTTCTTAATGTAGCTATAAGACTGTGCGTTGAAGCTTCACGTTTTTACACCCAATTAAATTGCCAGAGACGGAGGTCTCGATCCATGTTAACATTATCTTCTTCAAAATACTTACTTGGATAATAACGAAATCATCGTGGACATTTCACCGTGTGATTGCTCATGTTATTCGGTGAATAAGGACCACATTTTGAAGACTTCGTTTCACGTATTTTCACCTGCGTTTGTGGACTGTTTTGACTACACAAACCATATTGTGACACAATTTCATAAGTGGTCTCAAAAACTAATCAAACGGGCTTGAATAGTCATCGTGAAGAAATGTCAAAGTTGGAAATATGGAAATAGTCAAATGCACCTGTATTACCACAATTCTTACGAAAGAGAAATGTGAGCCCAATGCCTTCAATTAAACCTCACTCGACGCCAACAACAACTCGTCTCCCCTATCATCACGCATGGAAGGTAAACATTATGATTTCCAATTTGCTATCCTGTCGCAATCATGCACACCACTCTGAAAAGTAAATCCGTCCCATGGACTCCCTTGCCTATCGGAGGCTGCAATTCGTGAGTAATTCCTGATCAACAAGACGCGACCCGCGCGACCTCTTGTGTTTCTTCCTGATTCGTCTCGTCTGCCTTGAGGGGCCAGTTAAATGGGTGGGCGGGGAGTTGACCACCTCGAACAGTGATTCACTCTCGCTCGGTGAAGATGAAGGATTAACGCGCAGCAAAATGAGTTGACAGTCTCTGAAGCATTTGAAACGTTACATCAATCAAACAATTTATATCATACATTTGCCGTGATTACCAGTCGCAGTATCGTAAATTTTGACATAAATTGAATACAGACAAGAGAAGAAAAATGACATGAGTTTTGATTTTAAAATAATAAATATACGGATACTTAACTACCAAAATTTAATGTAAATTCCGATATGGACGGACGGGATAACAGTTTTCCTCAATTAATAATTCTTAGTCATTTAAGAGACTTATGTAACGTAGTGGATGAATCAATGATTTCAATATCATAAAAATGAAGTAGCAACAAATTGAACATGCCGAGTAACAATTCATAAGTTTTGGAAGCATTCATTTCTTCCAAATATTTTTTTCCTCTTCTTCATGTGCACTTCGAAAATATTTTTTGTTCGTAAATTATCGAAGAAATTATGAAGTACCTCACGTAAGTTGAGGGACAATAAATGAACATACCTTACGAAAAATATCGTAAATTCCCTCCAACCTTCAATACTCCACCCTTTTTCGAATCTTAGTAGATATGATGATGGCTCATTTGCAGCCCAATGTATTACAAGTTGTGAAAAACCTTGGTAAAGACACAGAACAGAGGATTTATAATCATATGTCACTGTCATGATAAATATTTTCACAAAATTTATCTTACAACACTCGCACTAAAGACCGTACTAAGCATTTTGCGTCTCTGGCCATGAAAAAATTCCTTCCCCGTTATACCAATAAATAATGAAGAAGAAAAGATGTGATGATGAAAAAAAAATGTTTTAATGTAGTGGTTAGTAGCTCCCCCCAAAAATAAGATAAAATAAAATAAAATCCTTACTACGCCCCACAGGAAAAAGTATGATTATCAACGTATGTCGAACTACTTGTGCAGAAGTGTTAGTAAAACTACCGCTTTACTTAAGCGGTAATAGATGATTTTGTATAGTGTTATGGGGATTTACAGAAAGTGGTTTCGTAGGTGGTATATAGTAATTGTGGGGAATGAATGAGTATAAAACAAAATAAAATAAAAAGAAACAAATTGTATGGATGGCGAGTAACTACGAGGTGTCATTTATGACGTAAAGCAAACATTTTACCCCCACATGAATATCGTGGTCAAAGACAAAGAGGAGGATGTAAACTATATTTTTATTAGACTATATTTCGACTGATTTAATTTTCATTTTAAGAAATTTGGGAAATTTTAAGTATTATCTCGAATAAGTTTCATTGTATCATTCTTGGAACGATATTGAAAAATAAATGTTCAGTTTGTCTGAATCTGTCATATCTTTTGAGTACCGTCGCGAATCACTGGTTTAACAGGTTTCATTCTCATCAAAATTAATGACGTGATTAAATTTTATTCAAGATGTTTCACGGTATATCGAATGTCAAGAATAGATAATATTCTGAAGAGTGGATGAAATTCAAAGTACATTAAATGCTGAACTGAAGTATTTCGCCTCAGAAATGCACCCGGTGCAACAATATGAGAATGTTCGGTAGAACATGTGAGCAAATTCGCATTTTGCCCTCATACGACGGTTTAGGATTAAAAATAAGATAGACCATAATTGTAGTCAACAAAGAACCTTCACATACCAAAAACGGAGTTAGTATAATGAAGGTCATAGTAACGAGTTTTTCTACAAACATTCCTGTCCCCATACTCTGTGAGCATGCAAACTGCGTTCAAATATCAGAGGAGGTAGTAGACTGCACGTCAGCGCTGCAAGCCAATTAACCCATGGGGCCACCGTTACAAGAAGCTGCGTGAACACGGAAACATTGATCTTTCGATATTTCACTTCACAGTTTCTGTCTGGTTAAGTAGTATCAGGTTTTAGTGAAGAACCTTGTTGTAAAACTATAATTCATATCAAAGGAAATGTTTTTGTATGGTTTTCCGAACGCAAAAATCCTTGGTATACCAACTACCAAAATGAAAGGAAAGCTTCGTAAGAAGAACTTATATAGTTTTACAGCAAGGAGTGAACCATAGGGTAGACATTCTACTGTATCTACTGCCGGAGGAAAATTATAAATACCTAAGTTTGAAGCTTTACAATTGGTCACCAACTCAATCTAAATAAAAACTAATTGCCATTTTACTTGTTTGTTACTAAGTTGATCGTTCACAAAACTAGGACCAGAGAAAAAGAATTCATTGAAGCTGCAAGAGTAAATAATTAAATTGAGATTGCTACTTGAAAGGCACCAAAGTGCTCATGTCGTGAACGTATCGCGGAAGCATCGTGTGAAAATCTGAACAAAATCAGACAATGTAAAAAACATACGAGAATTGGCAAGGTTGAAGGTTAATCATGTTACGTCGAATGAAAATGGGAGACGGGACCGGGATTCGAACCCGGGACCTTCAGCTTTACGCGCTCATGCGCCTACCGACTGCGCCTACCGACTGCGCCATCCCGTTCGCCTCTCGGGCCCGTCTACCATTCTCATTCAACTTGTGAAACCCAATCTAAGAGATTCACCGCAATCTACGAGATTTCTATGTTTGTGAACCAGAAATGGAAAATACTACCCAAATAAAGTATTTCCTAAGGGAGTCGCCTCAGATGAGGAGTTTAGTCTCTACGAGACCACCTCAGAAGTCTTTGGGTTTCACAAGTTGAATGAGAATGGTAGACGGGCCCGAGAGGCGAACGGGATGGCGCAGTCGATAGGCGCATGCGCGCGTAAAGCTCAAGGTCCCGGGTTCGAATCCCGGTACCGTCTCCCATTTTCATTCGACGTAACATGATTAATCTGTTACCTGGCGGTGAGGTTCACCGCAATCTAAGAGATTTCTAAGGTTGAAGGTGTTTGAGAAACTTAAAAATATTTGTACTTTTTACATTAATAGAGCCAAACAACTCAGTATGATCAACACAAGAGTGAAATTATCGTGCAACTTGTTTTTAAACAGCTAGAGCGGTTTTAAGTAGCTCTTATCTTCTTATCTCCCTACTTACGGGACTCTCTAGTTATGTCCTCGTGTTTCCCATCGTGGAACTCGGTACTTCTAACGCGAATATCTGGAAAAATTCAGCTCTCCCGAGTTGCTAAATGACAGATGCTTAACATCCCACTCCTTTTTCTACTCATAGGAAGGAGTAAAATCTGCACGAACTGGCTTTCATGATCATCATGAACGAGTCATTCATAATTCTTGTCGAAGATCATTGTTCTATAACAAAGAACGCAAGAATCAGTTTACTGGACGTTTCGTGAAATAGTTTCTGAGGGTTCTTCACAGAATTGGTCCGATATATTTCAGGACGAGGTCTGGGCATGACGCGCTGGTAAAGTTCATGCTGTTATAACAATATCATTGTTGTCTCGATTTTTTAATAGTTTTTTTCACAGTGGAATGCAACAAATATCACAATATATTATATATCTCTAATGTGCTAAAATACTAATTTATAAATTTTCCCTCAGTTCGTTTAGTAAAGCAACAACGTGATCCACTGTTGCAAATATCATTTTTTGAATTCAATTTTGTGGACATCATGCTGTTCCTGGGAATATTCCACGAGATATATCTAATTTTGAATAAATAATATGAAATGTACAGTACTAATACCTCGAGCCTCAATCTTCTACTCCATACTACTGTTGCTTTCTCAGGTTTCGGTCTCACTGGATTTATTCCTTTTATATATTATTATTATTATTATTATTAGTTGTCGTTATGTATATTATTTCTTGGTAGCCGTTAGCCGAGGAACCTCAGTAAATCTCTTCTTTCATTCGACTTGATGAAAATTTCTGAGATTCTATTTCCGCAGGCTTATCTTCGAGAATCCTACTGATTTAATGTATGCATGTCACAATAACTGAAGCATCGCACCAATTAATGAAACTGATGTGGAGTAACATCCGAGAAAACTAGTTTAACCTCCACATGAAATTTTACACTCACATTAGTTTTTGACAGCATATATTGCAAAAATTCCGTTCTTGAGAAGAGGAGTGAATATTATATGATCAGTAGCACTCCAGAAACATCAAATATTCTCGGGTAAGGTCGGTATTACACGGTCATATGTCTATTATCAGAGATATATGATCAAAGATATGACATGGGTTCTCGCAACGAGAACGTACGTCATAGACATATATTCTTAACTGAACTATTATCAAAGGTTGTGCATAACACGGACATATGTTTCATCTAAGTTCTTTGATAATATATATGTAACATAGAAATATGACCGTGTAATGCCGGCCCAAAAGATCATGGCACGAGTTAACATACGCAACAGGAAGCTCAAAAAAACCTCGAAGTTCATCAAAGTCACCAGTAAATAAATACCAGTTGTGTAATAAAAGAAAATCGTTACGTCAAACAGTAAGCACATGAAAATAATAGAAGTTTAAAAATTCTTGTTTTATCCCGATACAGTTAGAAATATGGCAACCATGAAAGAAACACGCAATAGAAGCATTACCTCAAGGATAGCATTACGCTAAATTTATTTGATGTACAATACATCAATTAGCGTTCTATCACGTCCACACTTTTCTTCTGTTCTATGATTCTTTTGACCTTGTTACATGTATTATACCACTCTTCGTAAATGCCTGCCTTTGAAAGAAAAATCGTGCAATATAATAAGTTTACTCTTAGTTATGTATTACGGACAGCATAAGGAAACGATGTTTATTTCCAATGTACTAATCAATCGAAAATATTATTACACCACAAGCCTTAATCAGTGAGATAAGTTTCGAAATAAGAACTCTAAGAAATATAAAAGATATTGCTTTGTGTTGAATTTTAAATGGTATGAAAAAGAAAGCGCTTATGAGAAATACAACTATGTGATTGAGATACGAAAATGGTAATATATAATTGTCCAAATGTGCGAGTCACTCTGCTTTTTAACCGAGAAATACAAATCAGAATCGTTAATGGGAGATGAGAAGTCCTTGTTGCAGGATGGTATCAGTTTCTTATGTTAACAAATGCTCTCATAACATAATAGAAGAAAGTAAGTTGTACAAAGGATTTTGGAAGTTGAAAGTGTTCATGTTGAAATCCGCTTCCCAAGATCAATGGTTCATTCTATAGGATAAATAGAGAATGCGTGAAAGAAAAAGTTTGTATTCAATATACTGTTATAATTCAAAATGTGTTTATTTGAATTTTGCTTACTTCAAGATCACTCTGAATTGCGTCGATCAAGAAGCCAACAGTGAAAGATGAAGAGAAAGTCCAGAAATTTGAACAGAAACAGAACAACTCATACATCACCTTTTATTGTACCCTCGTGATGTCAACCTTTAACATTAAACGTCAAATCTGTTTTTACCCTGAAATGACACATTGAAACGAGCGCTGCCACCAGCTAGCCATCTGCTCTCGGATTGGAACCGTCGGTTTGGTCCATTGGCCACCGGCAGCATGCTTGTTCAACCACCGCGTCTGTGTCACGCCTTGTGGTAGCCACCACCCCGAGACGCGTCCACTTTCCCCGAGGGTTGGGAAGCTTCGGCAGGAGAGCCACTGTTGGCACATGCTGCCATCTCAAGAATTGTATTCGGGATATTTTTCTACACACATTGATCTCAAAATTTTTACAGCCAAATATTCATCCACTAAATTATTTGTTTATAAAGTAATAAAAGCGTGTTTCAGTCGTAGTGGTATTAGTTCTTGGGGGATGCAAATTTGTATGATTTCAAACAAGTCAATATTAGTGTGCTAAAATCCAATGTAACTATAGTACAACAATTTTATAATTGTATTGCTCTTAGAATATTTAACTTAGTTGCTAAACATTTAGAAGAAACTTATGTTTTAAGCTGAAACATATTTTTAAAATAACTAAAATTATTTTAGTTTATATTGAAACCATACAGTCTTTTTTTCAAAATCCAAAGTTAAAAATCCTTTGATTCTTGGAACCGAGTGTCGGAAGTTTTCATATTCTATAATGTAAAATCTTTTATTTTAACCCTTATCTTTTAGTCCGATAATATTTTTAAAAAAATAGTAAGGTAACTGTATGGGTTAGACAATGTTTCATTTTGTCTCTTGAATTTCATTTTGTATTTAATGTAACTACCATTTTGCTATACAAGTATAAAATTTATACTAGTCTTTTTTATAAGTCCAATCTGTTTTTTCTTTTTGATAGTTAATGTTATCTATCGCTGGTCACAACTAGTCACTCTGATTTTTGGTAGTTATTTTAAGCGGAAGGCAATCCCGACACACGCGGGATTCCTAATTTATTTCTCATTAAGTTCCTCTTTTTATAATTTGTCACGTTTTGTAATTTAATTGTAAGATTTATATCTGTATTATAAAATGTAAATATTTTTGTTATATAATTTCGTTTTGAATTAAACTGAAAATATATTTATTAAAGTACATTTTACTCGTCAAGAATAGTAACTTCCACAGGACCGCTGTTATCATATTTTAATAATAATGAACGCTAAAATGACAGAAAAGTTGAAACCATGACATTGAAGACATTTAATTCTTTCTAATTTCCTATTTTGCTACATTTAACGTTTTTCAATTTTGCTATTTTTTAATTTTCTCTCTTTGAATATATATTTTTTTATGTATTTTCTCCCTTCTTATCACATGTTGTGTACTTTTTATTTAGTTTTCGTTGTATTACTGATTTTATAAAACTGAGAAGGTCAAAAATAACTATCTCAGAGAAGAAAAAAGTATTTGTAATTAATAATGTAATGACATTATTAGAATAAAAATTAGTAACCTTCTAAAACCTTATTTACATTTTCTCACTCTGAAAATACCAGAAATTATGATTTGTAGATATTCTCGATTTTGAAGGGTTTTATTTTTTATTGTTTCCGCACTAAGTTTTTTCTTGCATGAAAGGTGGGAATATTCTGCTGAAATTCAATGTTTAGTTGAGTTAAGATGAAATATTTTAATACGTGACCTACAATGCAAAAGGGTTGTTCACTCAATCCTGAAAGTTTTAATCAAAGTAAAGGGGAGTTGTGAATCTTCCTGTATTTATAATATATTAATTCATTTCGGAAACTGAAGAAAATCGCGACGATTTCCAAGTAGAAAAACAAGCCACTAAAATAATTTTCTTATAATTATGATATTATAAATTTCGATACAAAAACGCTTGATTTAATTTTTTTCAAAACCTACAACAATGTACTACGCCCCTGATTCAATTATAGAATAAATATTCAGAATAAAAGAAAGATAAATTTCTTGTGAATTTAACACCAATTCATTAACTACCATGATGATTATCATAAACTCAAGTAGTAAATAAAAAAGGATTCGTGTGTTCGAAAGTAAATTGCATCTTTTGTATAGTCCTCCATTATAAAGTTTATTTACAGGTCACAAGTTTTTTTTTATTCTCCGTAAGCAAATATTAAGAGAAAAATAAATAAATCGTTTAGAATTACAAATGAAAATATCAATGCTTTTTGAATGAATGAATTTCGAACGAGAATTTATTTGGCCGTTAACATCCCTTTTATTTCCAACTCCTTTTACACATGAGCGTGGTCCATTTATTCCGCTACTGTTCTTCTGTTAAAATATTTTAAATTTATTTGGTCGTTAACCTGGACATTGTCAGATCCATTTTTACATGACCGTTGTCCATTCACTCTGTAATTTTTTTCTGAATACTCTGATTAAATCGAGACATCTCAATTTATATTTAATTCAGACTGAATAACTAAATTGATCCCATGTAAGATTATTACTTTGTATTTTACAGTATTTTTATCTTTCTGTGTTTAGGCTTATTCATTCCTTTTATATTGTATCTTGTATTTTTAGATTTCTGGTATATTTATTTTGTTTATTGTTGTAGAACAATGATGTGGAGAAAGCTCCACGAAAAAAAATATGTTCTGTAACGAAATATATCAATGAAAATTGTGGAAGATAATTTCATTTTGTTTCCTTAATATGAATTTCGTAGAAAAACTTGGACGGTATCGCTTCACCTGTTCCTCGACTATACATAGTTCAACGCGCTCTAAATTTTCCCACCGTGCCTAATTGTCTCAACACAAAGTCATGTAACAAAAGAGACACGGTAATTGCGAACCCCTCTGTCTTCATAAACATCCTATTGGGGTCAACTCACACCAGTCGACATAAGCCGATTGCCTTGTGTGTACGAGCTATTACAAACACTCCGTAAAAGGGCTTTCAATCTTGCCGACGAGCGGCGTAAAATGCCGGCTAATGCGAGCGATTATTTATTACGAGGATAATCACGCATGCGCACCACATGACGCTCGGTCTCTGCTCGATGTCACCTTGTAGTTCTCAGCTCTCGCCCATTCCACATGAATTGGAACGTACATATCCTCAGTCGAAACGTTGATCATATTTTCTTTGATATTTTATGCCTTTGTTAAATTGTTTGAGGCATTTACAGAACTTACCTCAGATGTCAAGAAAACTAGTGAGGTCACAACAGCGTGAGGTAAACTGAGAATAATCTTACAGAATAAATAGTAAGTTGGAAGAATACTAGAGTGTAATAACTGGTATTAATAAATTAATAACTTTTTCTTCTGTTAGATCATTCTTAGTTTACTTCACGCTGTTGTGACCTCACTAGTTTCAATATTCCTTCACGTTCGACATGTCATTTTCCTTCGAAGACGTTGATAAGATATTCCGTCACTTTACAACATCTGAAGATGTCTCATATTTGAGATGAAACGTTGTGTAATGTTCATTTTTCAATAATTATGAACATAAAATAACATAAATTATAAATAATTGTATATAGTTATAAACATTTAAATATAAACGTATAAGTTATAAAAATAACATCAATTGAATTAAATTGATGCAGAACCCCTACAGATGTAGTTAAAACTAACTCGGGAAAACATCAACTTCGTCAACCATTTATGGATCCATGTTACACGTCCTTGCCTTAATACGTATTTTTAATGAGTTGTGTAGGTGTTATCACTTTTCTTCTTCTTCTAACTTTAGAAATTTATTTTTCTCAAGTAAGTAATCCCAAAAGTTCAATTTCTCTCTTGTTCAATTTCTTCTCAGGAAATATTTGTAAATTGAACTTCCAATTTTCGGTCTATGGTCTGGTTAAAAAATATGCGTAACAATGTAACAATTGAGAACAAACATTTCAGTGTTATTTCCAGTTTCGGTATTACGAAATATTAATAAACTGAACTTCCAATTTTCGGTCTCTATGGTTTTGTTAAAAAATATGCCTAACAATGTAACAATTGAGAACAAACATTTCAGTGTTATTTCCAGTTTCGGTAATACGAAATAAATAATATGAGATACGGAATTAAAATTTTACAGCTTTTTGTTTATCCGCTTAAAATCGTAAACAACCACTAAACCATTTTCGGGAAACGGAACCAACAAAATTGTATTGTTCCCTTTCTCATTTCCTTCCCGGATGAATTCTCGAAACCCCACTCATCTATTCCATCTCATATTCTCTCACATTTTCCTTCCCCTACACGAGCCCTGAAGGTATTATATCCGCGCTGACTGAAATCAAGTTGCCAACTATTCACGAAACTTGTAAATATTCACCAAAGTAGTCCTTATTGATTAATAATTTTTTAATATTGGATGAAGACAATTTGTTTGTGATTTTTTAAACTTAATAATAAATTTAGACTGTTTTTTGACTCCTTCTTTGACAAGGGTCGCATCATCTTCAGTCACGTAATGCAGCTGCCATTTCCGTTAGAAGAGTATTTTCCACAGTTTTTGGTGAATTACTCTTGTAAATATCCCTTAAGGTATTAACATCTTAACATCATTGCGTTACTATTTCCATTTTCTATGTTTTAGTTTTTTTTTCACTATGTTAAACAGGTTCTTTTGCCATGATATAAAAAAACACAAGCCCGAGTAAAATTCTTCATGTAAGCCCCTAGATATTTAAAGTCAAATAATTCAAAATTTCGCGCCATAAGGTATGAAAATGTATGGCCATTGGATAGAGAATGGTTGAAATTACCATTTAAAACACTTTTTGGGGTATTAAGTACCCCTTTAGCTTAGTCACTCTGACGCACATAACACCTTAATGAGAAGAAAACGAACATCCTTCGTTGCTGGTCATCTTATTGATTCAACTGTGGCAAGAAGAAACAGCTGGAGCAAACAGCGTTTGCAGAAGTTTCTGGTATTGCGTCGAACTCCTTACCTTCATCAGCCTTTCACAAATTCCGGGCATTTAAACCGATTGGGTTTTGTAGTACCAACAAAATTGTAACCTTGTTGCCCTATAGTGTTGTGAAGCCCAATGAAACTCTCTTCGTCTTCTTATTCTTTGTCTCAATCTCTCTTTTCTACTCAGATTTTTAATGTTAACACACTAAAAAACGACAAGTAAAAACAAAAATATAGTGGTAAAAATTGTTTCCAAATAAATGGAGATCAGATTATTAATTTTAATTTTATTTATTTCACAGAAATTCAAAGAAAAATTGTAAATCCCAGTTTTCGGGACTACAAAGAGGTTACATGATTCATTTATATGCACAAAAAAACATAAATCCTTCATTGGAAAAACCTTCAAATGATAAAATTATTCCATGTTTTCCCCTAAACTATGAATTTTGAAAACCTACAATTTTCTCGTTCAGGAACGCAAATCTAATTTCACTCTTAAGATTCATACATGCAAAATTTTTGAAAATAAATGTTCTATAAAAGCATGTTTGTTAAAAACAGTCATCTTTACCAAATAAATAAAAAAAGTTATTTTATATAGACATTATATTATTTATTTTAATTAAGTAACTCTGAATGATGAATATTCTGGAGGGAAAATATTTCAGTACTTGTTTTTCCTGGATAGAATATAAAAAAATCTACCACAAAAATTAGATGCGGTGTAGAAGAAACTGACAATCAGGGGAGATTGGGGTAAAAAGAGGTAGAGTAAAATGAGAGGAACACCATAAATTTTTACTTTAAAAATAAGAATATTTTTATTTCAAAGCATTTACTTTATTACTACTCGCTCACTTGAGAGTTTGTAACACCTTATGAACGTATTTCACTCTAAGAAAAAAATATACACTTGAACTTACTTTTAAAGATCGTTTAACTGACAATAGCAATGAGACTTTAAACAACTAAGACGCAAAAATAAGAAAGATTTATTTGAATCAAGAAAGATTAAGTTAAAACTAAGTAGAGTAATTGTCAACATGTTTCTTTATCTACTATCCAGTATTACTTAGATATCGAAAAATTAAGTTTAAATTACTAAAATGATTTGCTAGAAACTCTGTAATTTCATTAATAGTTTTTTTAAATTTTGAATGGAGATTTGAAATAATTTATAACATTAATTTCAAATCAATTTTCATTTTCATCTAATAAGCGTATCAGATGTGAAATAAAATGTGAAATATCACGTAAAAATTGAAAGTTTTATTTAGAGTCTTCGATTTAGAACATTTAAATAGACCGATTCCAAAACCAATTTTAGAAGCTTATTTTTCAATCTAAAATATTTTAAGAACTGCTGTAAATATTTTAAAATAAAAAAATGAATTAATAATAGAAATAGAGAAAAAAATCCTGATTCAGAATGTAAGTCAACACTAGATATTTTATTAATTCGGTTGCAATAGTTTTTGAAAGACATTTCCGATTCTTCTGGAACATTTTGCCTCAGGAAAAATAGTATACAAGTTTTCTGTTATTGTTAAACAATATTTTAAGAAAAAATTCCTCTAACTTTACGTCATGGTAAAAATAATAATAGCATCGTAAATGTAATCTTTACAAATTCCATCGGGTAACGCACTTACTTTTTTTACGTGGCCGATGTTAATTGAAATAGAATAGAATAGAATAGAATAGAATAGAATAGAATACAATAGAATTTTAATAGTTGAATTTCTATAGTTGAATTTTCATTCGGTAGCACAATACAAAAAGAATTTATAAAGAAATCACCTAACAGAAAGATTCAATAACATAATAGAAAACTTTTTCTAAGTTTTAATTCATCTCACTTAGAAAATAATTTATTTGTTCCTCATATATTTTGCATTATACAAGATTCGAACAGAAAAGGAAGTTTACTAATATTTTCTGGTTGAATACCTTTCAAAATCATTTAGTAAACTATCTCTGGTCTACACTTCACAGCTTTTCAACGAGCATCGGGTTTCTGAATTAAGACATTTATTAATGACGCAATGTCTCATAAGTGACATCCAACTATTCTGACAGCAGTTTCCTGCTTTACAAACCTAAGCTTCGCGTGTTTGTAAAGCAGCCATCCAAAGTTTCCAACCAAACGGGCTTGCATATCTATTCTTTGGCCTCCCCCTTACAATATCACTTGCGATATTTGACCTTAGGTCTCGTGTCAGTGGGCATACGCTAGAGCTAATATAACAGATGAACTGATGATGGCGGTGTGTTCATGTGAAGAAACGAGATATCTTGCGCCGACGAATAGAAATTCCAAAAGACCTTTAAAGCGTGGAATTTGCCATATATCAACACTGGGACGTGGACAGACGTATAAATTGCCTTGTGTCCTTACTTCGCCCGAAGCTGTCGTTACCTCAACGCCGACATTGTTCGCGCTTTGTCTTCGGTTATCAGCAGCGATCACAACGCACAGTGCTTCCCGCTCACAGTGGGACACTATCATTTATTGCAGAATAAAATAAAAACTAAGGAGTATATATATATATACTTGATCATATAAAATATTTATATTTGAATATTTCCGGACTTCATTAATATGGTAGCAGAAAAACCCTCATGGGAACAAAATTGTCGGAGAAAGAACATAGTGCAGTAGAAAATTTATAACATTAAGAGAATTATTGCCTTCCATGGTACAATTGTGGAGTAGCATGACAATTTATAATAATTAAGTCAATGATAGAGATGTAATTATAGGTATATATTATTACTATTCCAACTGGTTGAATGTACTTATTGATTTCATTGGAAGATATGTTTAACCGTTAAAATACAAAAACAAATACAAAAGTAATGAATGAACAATTAAATTTCAAACAGAACAATTAGAAAGAAAGAACAAGAAAGAAAGAAAAAAAGGAAGAACAAGAAAGAAAGAAAGAAAGGAAGAACAAGAAAGAAAGAAAGAACAAGAAAGAAAGAAAGAACAAGAAAGAAAGAAAGAAAGAACAAGAAAGAAAGAAAGAACAAGAAAGAAAGAAAGAACAAGAAAGAAAGAACAAGAAAGAAAGAACAAGAAAGAAAGAAAGAACAAGAAAGAAAGAAGAAGAAAGAAAGAAGAAGAAAGAACAAGAAAGAAAGAAAGAACAAGAAAGAAAGAACAAGAAAGAAAGAAGAAGAAAGAACAAGAAAGAAAGAAAGAAAGAACAAGAAAGAAAGAAAGAAAAAGAAAGAAAGAAAGAACAAGAAAGAAAGAAAGAAAGAAAGAACAAGAAAGAAAGAAAGAAAGAAAGAACAAGAAAGAAAGAAAGAAAGAAAGAACAAGAAAGAAAGAAAGAGCAAGAAAGAAAGAAAGAACAGGAAAGAAAGAAAGAACAGGAAAGAAAGAAAGAAAGAAACAAAGAAAGAAAGAAAGAAAGGCATAGAGAAAGGGAGATTGCCTCCAGTCAAAAAGATTGTTCGAAATTCGCTCATGTGTGGATGAATTCATTTATTCTCAATCTTCCTTGAAAGAATATTGTAATAAAAGCAGATTGCCGTATAATCATAGAATCTGTACAATTGTAATTGGTAAGAATCATTAATCTCTTTCTTACCTCATAATTTTTCTTCATCTATATTTACTATTCATGAGAATAACAATTGTCCACCTAGAAACTAAACATGTCCCATTATGCGCAGAGGGTTAAATGTCAAGAGTCACCTGTCATAGAGTGGCGTAAAGATAACAGTGACGACGTGAACATTTGGAAAATATCCTTCGATGAATCGTGGGAGAAAAAAAAATATGGAAGTTACAGGACCTCATTCATTTAATAGTCGAGCATACATTACAAGAATGGAATGATCAATATTATTGCTCTACCCAATGAACAGTACGGTCATTATTGCATGTAAATCGGGATATTCTGTACTTCACTACCTGCGAAACACCCTTAACTGTTAGGAAAATTCGTTAAATTAGTCATGAAATGATATTCTATAAAATAATGTCAGGAAATCTTTGATTGTGACTTAATTTTTCATTCAACCATGACAAATTATTATCATTAAAGATATATAGTATAATATTTCCTATTACATAATAGTAGAGGTTAGTTTTCAATATGTGCGCCGATTTGTAATTTCCTTATCGCGAATCTGCTAAATCCTCTATTAAGGCAATGACTGGCTCAGTAGTTAGAAGACAGAAGCTATGACATCATGTCATCCATTCGTGGGTCAGGCCGGGCAAGAACTTGTGATCGTTGTGTTGGAAAGAAAGTCCAACCGGAATCCAGTTTTCGGCAATTTTCATTAAGTTACTTCGCAACAATAGTCAAGGCAGCGTCGTTTCCTTAGTAATAGGTAGTATGTCCTAGCTCATCAAACCCATCACGTTATCTTGATGTTTCAGTTCAGGAAGCTCAGGTATGAGGGGATTTAAATGTGAAATTTGTATTGCTCTGGAATGATCTGCCTCTTCCAATTCCTATGACCTGATATATTCGCTTAAAGTGAAAACAATGTACGGTACAACGAAAGCGAACCTCTACAATTTATTATTGATCTGAAATATGCGAGAAATGTAAAATATCGGTTCGGTAACGATATTTCTTGTAGTTTTGAGCGATCTTTGGACAGGACTCTCTCCGATTTCTGGGTGTTTGTGATCACCACAACGAAAGAGACGTGAAGAATGTGCGCTCTCTCTGTCTCTTTGAATAAAGTTCTTCTCTGGCATTCGCTCCCTAGATGTATTCACCTAAATTACTGTTGAGATGTTGCCCTCCGAAATATAATTCGTGATAGCAGTAAAAATTCGATCCGGTGGGTATTTGATCACGATACTTCACCATTCTGAAGCTACTAGCTTGCTCCTGAACCGCTGCATTCAGTGTATGACTTAAGTTTATCATAGATAGTCGTAGAAGCAAGCATACACACATATCCGGGTGAATTTCCTAGGACGTAATGAAAAGAAACTTGTGTAAAATTGTTGTTTAGTAATCACGTTCATACACCATGAACACTTTTACATTATTAAGCGCCATTACGGTTTAATTAAGTTTTTACGCCATTTAAGGAAAATTAGCCGGGAGCATTCTATACATTTTCTGTTACAGTCCAATACGTATTTCCTGAGTTTTCATTTAAATCTCTCGTCTGCGAGTAAAAAAGAAATGAAAGTAGTCCATGGAAAACTGTAACGGACAACGGGGGCTCCGGGAACCCATTCCGAAGTACGCATGCTCACTAATCCCCTTGTCACCCTTCACCTACCACACGAACCTTGTAGTATTTATCTTCAGGAAATCTTTCAACAAATATCCTGCAGTGGATAAGTGAAAAATACAATTTCGTATCTTAATTTGAATTTCCAGTTCTTCTTACCAACCGGATAGAAGCTACATTTTGTTCCATTGCCATTAATGTCTCATTTGAGATAATTCTCCTGTTGTGTACATTCAGTAAACATTAACCTCTTATGGAGATTAAGGTTCGGAAAACACCCAAAGTTGCAGTAGCAAGTTGTGGAACAAGGTGAACCAGACGACCAATACAGACATTGAGCAATTATAGCAAACTAATCTAATGAGGTTGAGCAAAAACAAACAACCGATATTAATTGCCAAGGATAAGAACCGTAGGTCGAGTGACTATAAGAATAAACAATGCGTGGAAGAAGGGGAAGATACATCCACATAAAACAAATATAAGTTAAGTTTTATGTATGTCAGAATGATCCGGAGCAAATAACTCGTAAGGATTTTAGAAACCTCAAAGAAATCAGTGCACGTAGCATCGGCAGATAGTAACTCCAAGTCTTATTTCCTTGAAAAATTCGAGTTTGCTACGAAATGGAAGAAATATTGAGACTTTTCGGAGAAAAATAGATAAAAATAAAAATAGATATGAACAATATTCGAAGTCGAAAAGGCGGAAAATTTGGGTGAGTTACAGACATTACACACAGACTTATAATCCGATGTAATTATTTTCAACAAACTCTTCAGACCAGTCCATATAACCCTGGCCTACTTGGCGCGGAATTACTCACATAGGTTTTTGTAAATTTTCACTACTACGACATCTTCCAGTTACCGACTTTATATGCATAAGGCTAGTGATAAGGAATGTTGATATTAATGGGATGATTAAACCAATACAGTGAAGGACGAAGCGCCATTTGCAAACATCTACGTTTTATTTCTCAAACTACGATTTCATCACAACCTTCGGCATAGGGTCTCACGCTCGAGACACTTTCGTGAGCCTGTAGGTCAATTATGTAGAGAGATACCACCGACGAAGTTGTTTCAAACTCCACTTTTCAGACGACAAGATATCTTAGGAAAACCTTGTCACTTATGCCACTTAGTTCTGACCATATTCCATTAAAAAATCACTTAGTCAAACCAGGTGATATTTACTTCCAAAATGATAGTTATTGCTTCAATTTTCGAGTTAATTTTGTGCATGGGAACTAGAATCTGTTGTCTATTATTTCCTCTCTCGTGCGTAATGGAAAAACTAGGTATAAAAACTACTAGCAAAAGGGTATAGAAATCCATGGACATACCGGTTACAACGTTTCAGAGCGATAGAGTTACGCCCATGTAGTAAACATCTTTGCTGTTTTATTTAATTTAATTTTTACATCAAAGAACTTCTGTGGTACGGTACTTCCGTGAGCGTGAATCTTGACACATTTTTCGTCACCCCTCACTCTTTTCGGACCACGTACCTAGGTATTGTGATTTTCTTCTAATTTTTGCGCTTTTATTAAGTCATGCCCTGTCTCACTTTGAAAATATTAACAGATTAGTACTTTTCCACGATTTGTCACAACTTTTCTCTAAACATTTTTACTAATATTTTATTATGTCTGTAGTAAAAATGATACATACATTTATGAAGCGTTCTAAAACATATATTAAATGGTAATACTTTCTATGTCTAATATTAAGAACAAGAAGAACGTCTGAAATATTTGATTTTGTTTTCAAGAACAAGATGTATTTACGAAATCAAAATTAAATAGAAAGATTAAGAATGAAGTCTTACGTAAATTTATGATAGGATGGTTAAGTTTGTCGTATTTTGTACAAATTTTCAAAATTTCTTTTTTTCTATTTGTACCATATACATTTTTTGGCGTGAAACAAGTTTTTATTACACACAATATTTTGGAATACGTTGTTCTCTCATAAATTATAATTTGTTATCTTGAAGACTTTTTAGAGAATATTATGATCTAAAAAACGCGTATTTTTTGTTTTGTTTTTGAAACTGAAAGAATAAACATCCTGGAGAACTACGAGTATCCTTTCGAGATAATATTATTGAATTCCCAGAATCATATTTACATGAAATTAAATTTTAAGTGTGTAATATCACACTGAAGTGCATAAAGATATAACTGTAGTTGTGGAAAAGTTATTTTATCCCCCTTAAACGAAGTTCAACCTCTCTAAATGTTCTCCTAGCACTTTTTGCTTCTGGGGACATGCGTGGAAAAACTGATCTTAACAACCGAGTTGATTAGTATGTCTGAAATATTTCTTTTGATCCTTTGTCCCATTAGTCCCGATTGCAAAACAGTTAACACTTTGTCAGAGTTTGCATTGAATGTTCTTTTTGACATCTCAATATATGCAAAGAGGAGGATGTTGTCTGAGAAATGAGAGTAGGGACAAGTTGGTGTGTAGCTATCAAATTAAATTAACTCCCTGATGAAATTGGGATTTGTTTCCAGCAGGTCTAAATAATTTCTTTTGAAAAATAAATTTTTGAAATACCATTGTCTAGTTTAAAATTGCTTATTTTCCTGTCTTCCCTTGTGGTACAAAATTTATTGATCCCAAATTTTCGATGTGCACTTCTAAACAATTTCTAATTTTTATAATACTCTAAAGATCTCGATGTCGGTAAGCCGTAAAGCCCCAATAAAAAAAATTATCATTAATAACAGGTTAAAGTTCAAGCACTTTCAACATTTACAAAAAGATTTTTTTAATTTTCTAGATGAAATAAACTAATTACAATGATTCATCATAGCTCTCATTTTCAATGATGAATGTTATATTAATTGCATTGTTTCCTTCCGAAATGGGGTGTCAATGATACACAGTTTACTCTGTCCAGAGTGCTAGCACGATCTCTGTTCAAGCTCATGTGGTTCCAAAAAGATATTTAAAGTAGTTCCGGAAGTGATTATTCCCATTGCACTCATTTCATACCGACACACATCTGTACAAGAAAGTAAAAGATTTACAGAACTCGAGTTAAAAGGGACAGAACAAGAAAAAATTACCGCGCATACAGACACAACGGAAACAAGAAACGCGACGTGAAAGAAGGCGGCACCCGTGATATTGTCGAGTGAGTGGAACAGAGAGTTAAACGGAGCTTTAAATGTTAATTGGTCGACCCTTCAACGAAATGGTAATTCTTTCATGTATGCAAATACAACTGCTATCTGAATAAAGCTTTCAAGTCAGTGATATTTACGTTATGCCGAGGCGACTTGGGTTCTTTCGGACACATGGTTCGAGGAATCTTACGCATAGCTGAACACCGTGCGGAACACCGTGCTGAACACACGCATTACTCCTCCCACCCACGTACGCTTTCGGCTCGCGAACATAGCGTGTCGGTTGACAGCGATCATTATCGCCATTCTACACAACCCATGAACGCGAAGGGTGCGCAGAGGGAGAAGCGGTTTTCTTCATTCACTGAAGAAAGCAACGTGTAGATTTCTCAATGATACTACTATTTTTGTGTCAATGAAGATGGCATTTTTCACAAATTATCATTACCAAGAAGAAAGCATCTATGAGCCGTTTTTATTAAAAATATTGTGCCAATAAACAATAATACTCGCGCGTTTATTTCGTAATAATACTTAGTTCCGCTAATTGCTCAGCAACAAACAGTACCTAAAAATTATAGATTTCAAGGCAGTAATATTCCCAATTTTGCGTAGATTTTTTCTTCAAGAGAAGAAACGTTTGATCAGAATAATAAAAAAAACAATCCCATTATTTTATATAAGGGGACGCGATAGATTATCTGCGTTCACAAAATGTCGTTTACGGTCTTTAGTGTAAAAATTTGCTTTATTGGACAGGCTAAACGCAGATTATTGTCGCGAATCAAAGAACTCAAACGAAACAAACACACAACGACACATTGCTGTACCGTTTAGATGAAGATCATTCGATAGATGCGTATTATGTTTTAATATTAGGTCGGGAACCAAATTACTTCCAACGCATTATTTCTGAAATATCACACATCAAATTTACAAAAACAAAAAAAACTTTGAATTTACAAACTGACACACACAGGTTTTCTTAAATTTATTATTGTTTATTTTGATTTTCCTCTTCTGTGGTTTGTTTGCGCATTATTTACTTTTCTATAGAATTGATTTTTATGCTTATGTAATGAACGTGTTTTCAATTTTTTGCCTGTACTACAACAACAATCACCTGTGAACGCGGTGAACTTTAATAAAATACTCTACTTACGATCACATCAAAACCCACGCACCGCCGTAATGTCGGAAGAGATTTCTTAAAGATAACACCCTGATAATGGTGTTACAATATAAAAACAATATTTACTAAAATCTGTTTTCCAACTGTTTGATGGAAAAGGTTCCATTGAGTATTTTCTCCATTTCCACGGAGTCTACCGCTCCATGTCTTATCAAGTGTGTTGGCATCAGGTTCCGTTGGATGCTCGTTCAAATTGCCCCGTGCAGAGTTTGAAAGAATGGGTCGGGGAGGAATCTGATTGCGGACAGTTCTGAAAGTACATGTGCCATATGGCTCAGTTCCCACATGTACAGATGGGAGTGAAAGGTTAGTAAGTGGGGAGTGAAATTAATGGAGAAAGGTGGGGGTGGTGAAGAATGGGGAAAGAAGGAAGGACAGTTGTGCAGGACGTAACGGTCGTCATCTCGCTTTGAAGAGTAGAACGAATACAAGCACAGTCACAGCAGCTAATGCGTGCATGCCAGCTCGGGAGGGGAAGTATTCGGGCGAGACGGACATAATGTCGGGGAAGAGAAACCTCGCTGCACCCTCTATTGATAATAAGGAGGAAGAACATTACAAATTATATTATTCCTACAAATTAATTTTTCAGTTCAAATTACATCGTAACGGTACTATCATCCTTTAAGGGGGATGTCTGTGCTTTGACTGAATTTTTTTATATTTTTAGATTATGGCAGTTTTGAACAGCTATACGTCTTAAAACACATTCACAAAATACTACGAAAATCTGACGATTCAAAGTCTTTTAACATATAAATTGTATGTGCATGAGTTGCTTCTGTAATATTATACATGAAATACATTTCAATAGCATTTTTCTCAAAAAATAAATTTTTCAGTAACAAATTTTTGCTATAAAAAGTGATTCTTTCAATTAAGAAATTGATTTATTTCTGGCTTCTCCTGAATTCGTATTTTCGTAATACTAGTTTCCAAAACTAAATGGTGTGTTAGTATAACGCTATTTAAAAAATTGCAAAAATTTCGTCATAAATTAAGTACACTAGAAAAGAATTTTTCACACAAAAGAAAAAAAGTGCATTGGAAAAGAATTGTTGCAAAAAATATTTTAAAATTATGGCGTTAAAAATGTAATAAATTTTAACAGTAATTTTACTCGATACTTTAATTAATGATTATTATGTGCAACAAATTTAGAAAAGTTGTTTTAATAATTGAAGAAACAAATTTATTTACAATGAAATTAGCATTTTCATAGACCCCCTCCCATAATTTACCCCTAAATTAGCAAAAATAGGCATAGGTATTAAACCTAGAATAAATAATATTGTATTAATACATTTCAGAGGGCTGGTTTTTCTAATTATTTTCTTCTGCCCAAAGTGTCATAAAAAGTATTTATACTGCCGGTATTATCATTTATAAAGCATTAAATTACAGATAGTTTCATTTCTTTTACTCATTTTTCAAGAATTTGTAAAAAAGGAATCTGTATAATAAGTTTAGATTTTCTCGTAAAAACAGGACACACAAATTATTATTTTTTAATCTTTTAAATGGTCCTTAGCATTCGAACGTCTTACTAGCTCTGGTAACTGAACGCTCTGTCGGAACGCTGACAGTCTAAGGAAACACTTCCATTCATTGCAGCCTACTCGTAATAATCCCCTATACGAGTATGTATACATCCGGAAGCTATTAACACCGAGGAAGAAAAAAAGCAACAACATGGATGGTAAAAACATTTGGTTTTCAATATTTTTTACTTTTAATGTAGCACATTCACTTCTTTTGACTTACTCTGGCCCGATCAGTATCTCCCTCACCACGAAGTTTCAATTTTCACGGCGATTTTACGCATCAGTTCAAACAACAGTCAAATATGCTCCCTCGTATATCTGCATCTAATTATAACTGATGCGAGGTTCTCGGTGATGTCACCTCTACTTGTTCTTAAGTTATCACTCCAGTTCTATAGCTTTGTCGAAAAATATACACAATTATTAACAATATTACACGTGAATACATATAGTTTTCTTCATTACTATTGAGCAGTACTACTATTATTATTACTTTACACATATAGCTATAAAATAATGGATTCTCTATTACGTATATCATGTTCAAATGTACTGATGATGGAATATTGATTATGAAGCCTTGTTGTATTAAAAAATGTTTACTTCGCCAGAACTCATTTTTCATTTCACACAATTTCCCAGATCCCTGACGTTTTCAAACATTTGCTCTCATGCCACAGAGTTCTTTTATGTCGTCTTTGTCTTGTAAGTTGTGAGGTGATAGAAAATTATAAAAGTAGAACCCCTCTTAACCGGCCTCGGATTAATTGGCCTATGCCGTGGAACAGTTTGTTTTCTCTCTTTCAGCGTAGAGCTGACAGTTAGTGACTCAAAAATTAATTGTTCCTGGGGTCTTCGCAGGAAAGTTGGGATCGAAGTATTTGATCGGAATTGTTGGGATGGTCCCTTTCGGAGAGTAAATTATTTTATTATCCTCCTCTTGGTCAAGCGCAGTTTGAAACTGCTATTTTATCAGTTAACTTATTCATTCACTTATCTAAACATAATCTCTAAAATAGAATGATTAAAAACAACGCTCTTGATGTATCACAAGTGTGAACTCAAGCCATATATCATGGAAAGATACTTCAATACGAGTAACTACGAATACTAACGAATACTTCAAGTTAAATACTGAAGAATACTGTGAAGGGAGGTGTAGAAATAACACACAAAACATTAATGATATGACAGTCCTGACGTCACTCATTATCATCCATACAAGGTAAGATAATAATGAGCTTCTGTTAGCAAGCGAATGTGGACAGATCTGCAGACGGTGATAGAGATCTTCGCCTCACATTTAAGTTCCTTGCGTTAATACCTCGCTACTTTTCAAAACATCAAATTATGGGCGTTGTCAACAGTGTCATAAAATTCTCTTCACACATGAAAAGAATCAAAAGAAAACATGAATACCTCATGACCAACTCCAAAGTTTCCTCATGTCTGCTCATTTCTGATAATCCACGTTTATCTGCTGGTATAGTTGAAGAAGTTTATAGATACAGATTCTTTGGATTAATATCTCAGAGGGGTGGAAGATAAAATAGTAAAATTATTTGATTTAATGTGTTATTTACTTCACTTGTGGATATCACGTAAAAAATTGTATTTGAATATTTTTCCACACACGTTGTATGTGAGCTCGTTACACTATTTGATGGGAATAAATAGGATTCGTTATTAGTTATTTAGCTTCGGTAAAATGTAATGGAATAAATAGATACTTAAGATACTAGATGCAGAGAATCATAATTTTTCAACTTTACATTATCTAAAGAGTTGGCACTGCACAATTTGTATAGAATACATACACACATATCATGTAAATAAATGAAACATACGATTTACAATGTATAAATGAACGCTGATCAAAGTGAAGAAGAAGAAATTAAAAAAGGTGGTAAACGGATGAACGAGAATGGAAAATGCAGATGATGTCAGTCAAATTTATTAGATTGTATAGAAAGTGATTACAGAATGATATATGGAACACCGGGGTTGACACAGCTGGTTCAAAAAGCAATTAAATGATGTGGTTTTTGAATTGGGTTTTTTGTCTAAACCACTGTGTACCTAATATTATACTAAAAGGGAAAATTGTTCTTGCTTAAGGATTGATAAGTTAAGAAGAGTGGATGGAATTCAAATAAGAAATTTAATGAAAACGTTAATCAATAATCATAATTAGCATACCATGACAAACCTATGTAAAGAAGTAAATCAAATTGCGAAAGTGTATTTCAGGAAATAATTACAGATATTTCAATACAGAAAAACTTCAATATTTTAACCGATGAAAAAGGAGACGATTGTTTTTCTTGTCATGTCGCAAAGAAAAATGACGTGAAAGAATCCAAATGAAACTGAATATTGGTACAGGTCTATTAATAACAGTTGCCAATTAACACTTGTCTTTCAATTCATCAAATGTCTAAATTGAAAGTTATGTTTATTTTGGTAAAATTTTAAAAAGTAATAACAATACCAAAATAGTCAAGTAAATACGTTTTTAAAAAGTGGTATAGACCATGAATTGAACCGTGATTTAAAGTCTAATACTGACTAAAAGTATTATTGGAGTAAAATACGAGAACTAGTAAAAGGAACAATATTTATATGTAGTTATCTAAGGGTAAAACAAGACTATTCGAAAAAAGAGGGGGACCTAAGATGAAGAAATGTTGATGTGTCAATGAAAGATTGCAAAACAAAAAGAATAGTAAAACGTTGCATAAAGACATGAAGATGGTAACACGACCGAGATCACCACACTGGTTTTAAAAGCGCGTTGATAAATGTGCGTCAGTATTTAGATTTCGTTTACAAACAAGAAACCGCTCGGTGGCTACTGAATGTTTCCCATTCAAACAATGTCGGTTTTCTCCGTCCACCAGGGAAGATCCATCTGCACATCCTTTCGACGGCGGTTCGCGGTAGGCACAAGAAATGCGAGTGAGCTATGAGAATCATCCATCACCCAACAGCGCTGCCCTTTCATCTGCGCCGTTCATGTCACCGCGATTATGTCCCTTAATAGACCTATGGCGAGAAAGTGATTCCCCTCTCAGCAGAGGTTCTGCTGCTTGATTGAGTTGCTACTGGGAATGACAGTAGAAATTACCAGTATTAATTAAGCCAAAACATATTCCCCACGCCAAGTCTGTTTTCACCGTTTGACGCTACTGAATTCATTAGCGGTGCAGAAAAAGAGAAGGAATTATGGATCTATCTTCATTTCTAATTAAAACCGTTCGTCATCCGGCTCTTCAGAGAAACCAAAATGAAAACAGCTCGAGAAGTCAAAGAAAAAAATCTTGAGCGGGGCACAATCGGCTTTCCGATTATGTTTTGAGATGACGTTTAATTACAATTCGATCAGTTATTCGTTCACATAAAATTGCAGTAAAATCTCTTTAGTCCAGCATTCAATAATCCGGAATATTCTATAACTTGGCATCTTTGGCGATGAACTTTAATTTAAAAAATGTCTGTTTCCAATTAAATTTTCATGCCACGTCTTTGGCGTTTGCTGTAGTTTGCGATCGTTATATCAATTGTATTTTCTTTAATTTAATGGTATACTCAATTTATGTTGTTAATGATATACTATATGGGTCATTCCAGCCGTAATCGGCCTAAAATTTCCCCGACCCATTCAGATTTTGCTAATAATTTGTCTGGGGGCTTAGAATATTGTATAAGTAAGGAAAATAATGTTTAATAGGCTTTTATTAATCTGGTTTTGCTGAAATAATTATTTAGTCGATTTTCCCTCAGCGTAAACGAACAGAACCGCGAGTTAAAAAATCGGGAAAATTTCAATCAAACCCGATTGTAAATTGAAACCCACTTAATACACTTCATTTTATAGAAAAAAGTAACCTCTAGACCCATAAAATGGCGATATACGTTTAGAATTTCAACAAAAATGTCAAAATATCATTTTTTTGTTATAAACGTTTTTCTCAAATACCCCATCTTAGAATTTGATGAAATTTCGGTAGTTGAAGGTAAGTCTAATGAGCTCTATTTCCACCAATTTTTGGTGTGGGAAATTTACAACTTTCAAAGTTATAGTAACTTAAAATTAAAATTTTGGATTTTCACGTATTTGAATTCCGTGCTAACTCATCACGACTTGAAAATCAATGAATGAATTTAAAAAATAAACGCTTTGATTTTTATAATTTTATTACAAAAAAGATATGAATCTAGTCTCAAGTCTTCAAATTGTGTTTCAAAAAATCTATTAGCTTTGAATTCTTTTAAACTTTAGCTACCACACGAAAACGGACGAACTAATCTGTAAGAAAAATAAAATATTAAATAAGTAAAATTAATATTCACATAATGACATATCCAGAATTATTCATACCGAGATCCAATTTTTGATACTGGGAAGTGTGTACGATTCTCATTGTAACTTTCCAGTATATTAAATCTTCTCCCGTCGAGCTGAGTGAATTTTCATGAGAACATATCCTCCTTCNGTAACTTTCCAGTATATTAAATCTTCTCCCGTCGAGCTGAGTGAATTTTCATGAGAACATATCCTCCTTCTTCATAAGGTATACAGCTTGGAACCCTCTGATTCCTTTCACAGGAACAGCATAACAAAATCATTTATCCATTTTGACTTGATGTTTTGCAATTTCTTCTTTCGAAGCAAAGTTTACATTAATTCCTGGAACATTATTAATAGACTTTTTAGCTAACGTTCATTTAGTTTTAAATATTCAATGAAATTCTATACCGTTATTAATAAACCTGAAATATTTCTCTCAATCCACGTGAACAGCTCTCTTGGAGTTTGAATTTGCTCTGAGCTGGGCAATCGCAAACTAGCGCGAGTTGCTAAGCGCTTTACCGCAGCTTCTATACCATCACTCGACTCTTTTCCATGCGATGTAGGGAAGAAATGCCGCCCTGCTGGTACTCCAAAATCTTTCTTATGCAAACATAAATTCAGAATGTTGAATTTGTTTTTGTATTGACTTTCTGCACCATCTGATTAGTTGATTTTCTTCAGATTTCCAACTGTTTTCTTTTCAAAAAATTAATTAATTAATGCTGGAAATAATTAACATGAGTCGTGTTGTGTTTCAACTCGTCGGAAATAGAAACAAAGTTCAATGGTTCGACGAAATTGGTTTCAGTCTACTTGAAATAACAAGCGAAAGGGTGAACCGTGGTTTGTGAATTGTTCCAGTGTATACCTTGGACACTATTTTGCAAAACGATGCTATAGTTTTCAGAAAAATCTGCAACTACCATAACTTTCCCCAGCAATTTGATCTTTGATGGTTCGAAAATATTCGGATTGCTTCCGAGCAAAACAATGGTGAGGTGAAAGAGCCTTCAATTTTTCAATAAAAAATTCTGTAAAATTGTCCGCAGGTGAGATAATTGTTTGGAGTGAGCATCTGTCAACTTGAACCCATTGTTGAAATATAACTTCGGCAATGCAGTTCATCTCAAAGAAATTGAAATCTTGCAGTTGAGTAGTATCTGGACAGTTAATATACTTCCCAAAATGACAGTCTTCTGTTGGTGAGCATTTTAAGCAGGAAAGGAAATCTTTAAAATCCGTTAACAATTTACTTTCAAATGTTATTAGTATTAACTTTGCGCCTGTCAGCATGAATTTGAAGTTTTCATGAATAGTACACACACAAACTGTATGAGTTCCTGTAGCGCCAGCTAATACCCATTTTTTTGGCCGTAATTCAGCAAATTTTGAGAAAGATACTTTCATATCAGGGTACATATAATAAATAAAAGAATGGTATCTCTATGATACAATTGCACTATATACAAATATAAATAAATATTTATCCTTACTGCTCACGGAAAACGTAATATATCTCAGATAAGTTTCCCAAAACTAATCTTTTTTGTTTGTGATCTTACTTGCCGTCAACTGGAATACTAACAAAACCTTTCATTCCCGTCATTTCTAAGCTGATGCCAGGATCCCGATAAAAATTCAGTATTTGATCGATTGTATTTTGAGGGACTGCATGTCTTGGTTTTGCTTTTGCAGTACACAGAATAACTTCTTCCTTAACCAATTGTTTTGTTTCCAAGGCAAGATGTTTTGTTACTCCAAATACTTCTTGAATTGTATACCAAGATATAGGAAGGACTGATAGAATGGTGATTTTTTCGTTGTTAGAATTCGCTAATTGAAAATTGTCCTTTAATTGTGAAATTATTTCTTTTCCTGTTTCTCGACAATTAAAATTAGCACTTTCATCTGCACAAAGTAAAATCTGATTGTTTTTAAAATTACGTTACGTATTATAATTTATGAAAATGTCATATTAATTGACCTTCATCTTGACCATTATTAGTTGACTCCGTACACAAATGTTTGTCGAAATCTTCCTAGTAAAATGATATTATTTCCTTTATTTTATTTTTTCTATATTTAGCGGAGTGCAATAATTTTGTGTGTATCGGATCAATATTGATAACGTTTAAATATTCAGTGATTTGATCTATTTATAAAGCAGGTGGTGTTAATTAAATAAATTGTTGAGAATAATTTGACTATGTAATAGATAATACCGATGTTGCAGATGTTAATTCTTCAATCTCTAAGCCATAAATGAGAGGTGGATCTGTAACAGGTTCAGTAGCAGGCTGAGACACACAAGGGATTGTGACATTTAGTTCACTCGCCTCGTCAGAAATGTAACAATCATTGCGTTCTTTTCGGCACACGGTACAAATTTTGTTTCCTTCCTAAATCATGGGGAATTGTGTGTGATACGTCCCCTCGTTATCCTTTGATATATCCCGTAGTGATTCTTTATCGGACAGTGATATATTTTTTCATGACTTAAACAGATTGTTTCTAATTCTACTGTAGTTTCACTTCCACAACGAATTAAATAAAGATTTTTCAGAAAATGAATTCACATATTTAAATTTATCTTGAGTAGAACACATAGTATTGTGACTACATAGTGAACACTTTCTCCTAGGTAACTCCATGGTAACAGCAACACCAGTTACAAGTACAACATGTACGATACATCATTATAACCTAAAGTCATACAGCTGACGTTTTCTTTTCTTCTAATGGTTCAACTGTTGCCGATCGTTCTAAATACAGGTAAATAAAAGTTTAGTGAACGCAAGTCGTCAAGGTCATGATGTGCGGAAGCCCTATCTCGGAGCATTTTTTGAAACAAAAATTGATGACATGAAACTAGACTCATCTTATATCTTTTGTGTAATAAAATTATAAAAATCAAAGTGTTTGTTTATAATTAATTTATTGATTTTCAAGTCGTGAAGTGTTTGCAAAGGAATTCAAATATGTGAAAATCAAATCTTTAAATTTAAATTACTATAACTTTAAAAGTTGTGAATTTCCCACGCCAAAAATTGGTGGAATTAGAGTTCATGAAACTTACTTTCAAATATCGAAATTTCATTAAATTCTAAGATGGAGTATTAGAGAAAAACCTTTTTAACAAAAAAAAATTATATATTGACACTTTTGTTGAAATTCTAAACGTATGTTGCCATTTTATGTGCCTGAAGGTTACTTTTTCTATAAAATGAAGTGTCTGCAATCAGTAGATTAGGTAGGTTTCAATTTTTCAAGCGGGTTTGATTTAAATTTTCCCGATTTTTTAACTCGCGGTTCCGTGCGCTTTACACTGAAGGAAAATCGACTAAACAATTATTTCGGCAAAACCAGATTAATAAAAGCCCATTAAACATTATTTTCCTTACTTATACAATATTCTAAGCTTTCGTTGATATGATTCGTTGGTATCTACTTTTAAACATGTTTAAAACATATGTTCCTGCATACTCGTTATCCTTATTACGTTTTAGGAGATTTGTAATTTCAAAAAATCCGACAGAATCTCACAAAACTGTGTTAACCTAAACTACCTGTTTCGTTAAAATTTGACGTGTGTTCATCGAACATTCCACAGTTTTACTGTTCATGCCAAATTTACCAATCACTCTCATTCCGCACACCTCAAATTTCGCGTTGTTTCCTGAGTTTTATTACATCTTCAAGATAATGAGTTCTAACACAATCACTAAAACTAAATAAACTTGAAAACTGTTCGTGAGTTTGAAAAGAAGTTGTGAGAGTGTGTCATGTCACTAGCAAATAAATGGACTAGGCGTTCTGGATGATGACATTGTTTCAAGTTTGAATCCTTGATAATTCAAAATCCCTACCTTCCGTATCGAATGGATTCCGGAAATTACTCTTACGCCTATGTGACGGATTCCCACACCACTGCTGATTGCAACGCGTGACAATAGGTCCGAGGGGGTGAGGGGGGACTTAGTGGGGACGGCGTGCCTACGCTGGAACCTGAGGCAGTCCACCTGTGGGATACCATATGGCACATCGAAGTCATGATGCGGAACAAGTCTCACAGATGCGGGACTGATACGTTCGCAAGGGTGCAGAAAGAAACAACATAGGGTTCAGGTCACTCTCATGAGTAAGATTGGGGAACCATGTACTAGGAAGGCTGCATGCTTCTTGCTTAAGTACTGTACAAATCTAATCACCCGAAGTAGTCGAGGATCTAGCAAAATCGGTTGTGCGAATGATGATTGGATCTGAATAGCTTAGGAAATTAGAGACATAATTCAGAACAATACAATGTAAAAAAAGCTATCTATATTTATAGTTCGGTTCAGAAATGATAAATAAAATTGATTTGATTGACTGGATTAAATAAATTTTGATACTCAATTTCGTATGAAAAATCTATTATAGTAAGTATTACATTTGGAGAAGGAAGTCGACATAAACATTTCTGGAAAATTGATAAGGATAAATTGGATTCCGATACTGGAATTTTTACTGTACTAGTAAATGAGACATGGCGTCTCAAGATGGAGGAGATAAAATGCAATGGATAATGTCAGTAATTATGAAATCTAATGAGCTGCGATTTTTCTCTTAATTGGTTTACTTGAACTTCAATGCAAAAATCAAAGTTGATCCATAGTAAAATTATCATTTCCCGGGGTGAAACACTACTGGTAATATAACTAAGTATCAAATGTTTTCAACTGATAAGTAGAATGGAGAAAAATATATTATTTGAAACTTTTAAATTATTTAATTACGAATACGATTACTGAATAAGAGAAAGCGATGTTAACAGTAGTGAAAAGATGATGTAGGGTAACATGAAAGCGTGTGGGAGAAGTGTGAGGAGCCACCCTCACAACTTTTCTCAAGCAAAGCAATGTGGTTTAGGGCAGGAAGCAGCTTCGCTACAAGGCATGTAAGCGCATGAAAGAGAAAATATTTTGGGTGCGGTCTCTCTTTCAAGTCTTGTTTCAGGGAACGACTGTAATGAGTGTTATCAAATATTTAGGGAAATATAGTTTCGTTCAATTTTGCGTAAAGCATTAGAGATAATTCAATGTATTAACGATTCAGGATGATCATGATTATATTTGTAATGTTCACAAAACGCTGCATGGCTATGAATGAAAACCCCCGTGAAATTTCTCTTGATAATTTGTCATGAAATGTTGAGTTAAAAAGGAATTTCTTTAAAATAACTTTAACGCTTTGTGAAGTAACACAAAAGGAGTAGATGCATCAGTCGTAACAGATTTAGTTTGACTCTTAGAAAATTTATTTATTCGATTAGAATTACCAAAACCCATTGCACTATGTTCTCAAAGATGGATTAATTATTTATTTCCTAATAATTTACGTAAAAAGTAACGTATTATTCTAGGAGGAATGTATGCAACTCGTAAGAAGAATACCTTCTTTTACCAATCGAATAAAAAATATAACATGATTTACTTTCAATATATACGTTGAGAATTGTTTATTTCAATGGGGAGTAAACAATTATTGATTTTTTAAATATTGAAATTCATATCACTTTAGGATACGAAAATATATGTACAAGAACACCTATTTGTACACCTGGTAGAACAAAAGGGTATGAGAGCATGTGTTAGAACAGATCAACACTTTGAAGATGTCCGATCACATCATTTAAGGATTTTAGGACTCATCTCCCTAATGGACGGACAAGTTATTCAAAGCCGCGCCCTCTTTTCTGGTCTCATTAACCTGTAGTATACAACGCCGACCTTATTGTGTAAACTTATTATTGATATATAAACGGAATCTCTCTGGAAATTTTAATCATTTAGGGTAATAACAGCAATCGATTGATTAAACGACTTGATGATGGGCTGCTATTGGACCCACCCGATTTATCAACACTGGGACCAAGCAAGTTCATCTGTGGAGGGAAGAGTTGTCGGTCTCTAAGCGATGGTCCGGGGGTGAAGAGACGTGGGCAATGACGGTACGCTTAATTACAATGGCATGGGCGTAATGATGTTACGCTTTCAGACCCCAAAAACAAGCAGCAAACAAGACCGGTTCCTGCGTGTTCTCATTAACACTTCATTTTGTAAACATAGGAGGCCTCCCCGGCAGCGACCGATTAGAGCTCAGATTGATTTCCTCTCCGCGTATTACCACGTGTATATTGATTTCTGTATCAGATGATAGATTTGGGATGCGTGCGTCTATCGCTCTGGGTCATCAAAAATCCGAGGAGCAGTGTTCTCGCGTTCAATGCATATTTAATGTTTCCTGGCGGGCCGCGATTCTTGGGCTCCCATCCAAGCGGCTTTCCCAGAAACGGTTACCTCACGCCGGCTGCAGTCCATGTCTCGCCTTGGCAATGTCCTTCGGTGGCCTGCCCCGCCACCTCGGCTGCTGGGCGGCGTCGCTCAGCGCCGCGGCGCCAGGCAGGCGGCCCTCTCCGACGCGGACCTGCCGCATCGCGGGAGGCGTCTCCAATCGCACGCACGCCGGCCTTTTGGGAACTTTAAATCCGGGGCATTGACCACAGAGCAAGTATATTCTCCTTTCGATTGTTAGTTCAAAAAAATTATAGAAGATTGGTATGTACCACTATACTTCACAACCATGAAACTGATAATAATTATGTTGCGTGTCGATACGAGTTCCTGACTGGACTACGACAAGTTATATTGTATAAAAATATTTCTTCCTACTATCTTCACACTATGAATGCTATGTGTTCGGGAGCATCAGTGGAATTCGTGAGTGAATTCTTGGAGATGTCCATTGAAGGGTTGATGTACGGATGGTTCTTCTTTGTTAGTACAATTTATTTTCTGGCTGGTACTATATCAATAAATTGGTTTAGATTGAAAAAAAGAAATGGAGTGCATAAAATTAGAGTTGTGCACATAACTCAATCATTATCGTAAGTTTGTAGTACAACATGGCAAAGATTGGGAAAACATGTTGGTTTTCTACTGTCAGCCATTTCCCATGCCGCTTGTAGACTTAGACTCAGCTATAAAACTAGTAGACTTAGCTTTATGACGGGAATTTAATGGTTACATCCAGACCTCAACCTGGTATGTATAGCTAAATGACAATGCAACACATTTAATGAAATAACCACACGGTTATTGCAAATAATGTTGCAAGTTACAGTTTGGATTAAAGAAATCATACACGAGAATCATTTGCGTAGTCTTCAAAAATAAAAGTGACGTACTGAATATTATTGATTAATATTCACAAAAATCTCAATATATTAAGAAGTAAAGAAGCAATCTCGGAAAGTATCTAGTTTACATTTTCATATTGGGAAAAGTAGGTAAAATACTTTACGTAATTATGCTAGAAAACATTTTAATCCCATACACATTAGGAGAATAATTCCTATAAAATAAATTAAACTTGATTTCGAATTCATAATACTTTTAGAAGTACATAAGTTCATAATATTATCTTGGCACAGAGGAAGTAGAAATGGACAGTAAACAGAAGATGCCAAATATTTAACTTCCTTTCTAATTTAGTTATTTAGTTTATTATTTTTAATTTCCTTTGAAAGACCGTGTCAAGTCGCATCGGATTCAGGTTATCTGTTCTTAGGTATCCATAAAACAATTATGTTCTAATAGTTTAAAAAATAACTAAAACGGACCCAAAGGAAATAAGACTGTGGTAGATCGATCGTTCATCCCAAATACATATATTCTGCGAAGTTTGTCAAAATCATTAGTACCTTAAACCCCGTTATAATATACTGCAATGCAGTGAAATTACCCCATCTGGAGCTTGGCGGCACAGTAGCGAGTCATTTCTGTCAAGTTCAAAGGAAGAATTGACTGTTTACATAGTCAATCCCTTTCCCCTTTGATACTTGGAATAGTCAGTTAGAAGACGTCATCTACACTTGCAAAAGTACTTTCATTAGAATAAAAAAATTCTACTAGCTGACAACACCACATCTGTCATTTATTCTCATTAATCCGTAAACTATGCTACAATTAACAATAATTTCTAAAGTTTCCCAGTATAATATTCACGAGATGAGGTTGTACATTATGGAGCTAAAACTTTTTATTAAAAAAGTTGTGAATTAATACATGTTTCTCAAAAGGAATCAATATAATCGATATAAAATAATACAGTTGTGAATTAATACGTTTCTCAAAAGCATTCAACAAAACTGTTTGTTGAGCCAAAGTAATTGAGACCTCTCAAGAAGCATGCTGACATATTTTCATCAATAAATCTTCTTTATTAGCATATAATATATAGCCTTCGGACAACAAACTTAATTTTATGGTGTGATATAAGAGGGAGAATTTTGCATAAGCAATTTTAAGACTTGCGTGACTGTCTGAACTGGATTTTGTGAGGCTGTGCACACGAAATTACTTGACTCAAGTAACTTCCAATATTTAGTCACCTGGAAGATGGATTTCAGTTTCAAATGCTTGGAATAATAAATACCTTTACTTAATTCTTCATAAAACGTAAAGAAAGAAAAAATATTGAAAAAAGTTAAATTGAATGAAAAGTAAAAGAAGTTCTCATTCAATTATTTTTTTGATTTGTCCCTATCTTTTCGTGAATTAATAATAAAAAAAGAGTTAGAGACCTAGATTATTACTGTTAAAAGTTAGGAACATAACTATTTTAGAAATAGGGTGACATTCCATTGCCTATACCATCCGCATCATTAGCTAGAAAATTTACCGTGATTCTGCTCGAATTCATTCAAGGTTTATCCGTTCCTCTCCTAGTTAGAAAATAGTACACGTGACAGTAAATGTGTGACTTGTCGAAGAATTTTCTGAAAATTTCCTGAAAAAGGGCCGGTTTAAGAAATTATGAACTTGAAATAACATTGTGAACATTATGTTAGTAGTATAACAATGTAATAAATGAAAATATATTCTTTCGCGATTCTTTATGAAGATGCTGAAAATTATTGAGACAAATCTGAGACAAATCCCTTAAAGTGACCAATATCCACGAACACGCAAAGTGAATGATAAAATTCCTGTGGAGGATGTATCACACGATTCGTGTCTCTGATCCATGCCATATGAAGACGTATGGAGGCTTCGAGAAAGCTGAGAAATACGAGATTCAGGTTAGCCGAATGTAAAGACAGGTGTGTTTTCTGGCTTGTAATTAGCGCCCCAGATCCAATACCCAGTAGTTTGAGCAATGTCAAGATGAGGTGAGGATTGAGATATCAAGGAGAGTGTGAAATGTGTTACACCTCATCTCCACGAATGCCATGGCTATAAATCACTTCAGTGCCATATTTGATGACTAGACTCAGTTATCTCTTGTTTTTAAGTCTATCATTTCATTTTCCTTGGAATAAATGCACCAATCGAAGGGAAAAAATAATATAAGAACATTTTGTATATTTCTTGAATCTCGAAAATTGGCTCAAATAGAGAGAGAGAGAGCAAGAATAGACTAGCTGGAATATCGGAGAAATGATAATGTATTGAAGACCTTTTCGGGCATCTATTATTGAATTTTAATCCAGAAACGAACCGTGTAGAGCTTTTATCTCAGCGTATTAGACCAAAACCATGCACGTAGACTCGCTCGATTTCGACAGGTTTCATTGTTTCTGGCTGGTTTTGCGCCCTCATGAGAAATCCATCCGGTGTTTGAATACTGGGCGTACTAATCCGCTATCGATTTCCATTTTCTCCGGTTTTCATAAGCATGGGTATAATAATAAAATTGTTAGGTACTGTAAACACTGTCATAGAATATTAAGCGAACACAATCCATTTTTCTGTCTTCTGAAAATGGTAAATTACTTTAGACCCTCTCTCTTATGTGTGAAAAATCATCTACTTCGCTTCAACAGGGTGAACGCGTTACCGATCTCTGTAAAGTAGACATTTCCTCTAAGTCACAGTGTCTGACAACAGGCTCCGAAGGTTCCCAGGCGAAGGGTAGAGCCTCGGCTTGTAGGGGAGTAGTTGTGACCAGCACCTTTCTCCGATCGGATAGACCCTAGGATAGACCCAGTACAGTAAGTTGAATCAGTCTTAATGTAGAGGTGTGATGAAAGCTGATCGAATCTCAGCCATCTAGACAGCAACTCAACACTCTACTCACTAAGCCACGCTGACCCCATTACCTCAAAGTACCAAAAGAAATTGTAAGTAAACTCGAAAAACTAATATTACCGTCAAGAGAAAGGTCAATAACCAAAATATCTCGGTTCATAAATTAACATTTTGACTTGGATACAAAGACATCTACAAGACTCGAATTCCTTTTCTGTTTATCGGGAGTCGACCGATTCATTTGGTATTCGATTTTTATAACCAAACAGAGAGATTTGAAAAGATTCTTTCCACTTCTAATTGGTCACGAATGTTCGGCAGTTAAGGAGAGACCGAATCTACATCGATGAAGGTATGAAAGGAATGGAGCGAGTAAAGCAGCTAAAGGAGAATCTACGATTAATGAGCAGTGGCAAACATGCAAGAATTACAGGAATGCCATCAATATGTTGATATTGAAGGTCTCTTCAATTTTAGGTAACATTAAAACGAGTCCCTCAATTTATAAATATTAGTGGTCATTAAATGACAAAGTTAAATGTATCAAACTTGTGTAATCTGACGATCATATTACCTGCTCAACCATCTGGTTGCTGGTTACTGAAATCTCCCGAAGAATATGAATCAAATACATACAAAAGTGTAGTTATGTTTTTGGAACATGTAAACATATATTTTTAGAAAATGGAAAGAAGAAGTGTCAAGAAATAGGAAACCATTCCATTCTCCTGTATGGTTGCCTATCTCGCTATAAACAGTGCTTTGCCAGGACCACTTTGCAGCCGAGAAGGCTTATTTAAGCTTGGTTTGAAAAACACTTTTACTCAGTAAAGTAAGAAGGCAAACATAAAATAAGAGCTAAATGACTTAAGTATTTTCATTACATTAGGATAAATTATTGAAATCAGTGACTTCCCATTCTTCTGACTAGCTCAAGAAAAAAAAGAAAACAAATTACCGATGGCGAAGTAAACCTCAAAGAATAGAAATGTCTATCGAACGATCAGTAATTTCTTCAACACTCTAGAATGTACAAAATGTATATTGATTATTTAGAGAAATATATATAT
>NNCF01126922.1:2212510-2307745 GCA_002313205.1 Laupala kohalensis | reverse complement strand
ATATATATATAACATACAATAGTTGAGAAAACTTCCATGTTCTCTTCGTTGTAAGGATCATGTTTTTTTTTAGTTTTGGTTAGTGAACAGGTATAGAATATTTTACAATTAGCGCGTGTCCGAGTCCATGAAAAAGATGAGTTCTAAATGTGTTCTCGCTTTCGGTCCAGGTACCGATTTAATAAATCTACAATTAATTAAAAACTTTCCCATATCAAATAGATTCAAGAAGTTCTCATAAATTAATTTTATTTATATCAAACATTTTCAACTTTTTAAATTTTTTTAAATTTAAACAGACGTATGTAAATTGGGTTTAAAGCGACAAACGTGACTTTAAAAATGAATGAAAACACACGGAAGTGAAGAAAGAGTTACCAAAGGAGAACAAAATAGAGAAAATAAAAAAGTTTTGTAATTTCTCATTAAATACAGGTTTCTCATCTATAACAGTCATGAATGTTCGTACACATTAACTTTACTAGGAAAATATATTTGTACAAGAAACCTAAATTATTTTTGTACTGGACTGTTGTACTGTACGACCTCGCTATTGTACTGGAGGAATATTAAGTACATATTCAGGGTCCAACTCGAATTCACAGTTCCAATTCCACATTCTGGAGTTGAGTTGAGGATCCCCTATTATCTTGTTTGTTGATAAATGCACAAAAGTAAATTGAATTTATTATCCCGAGGAGTTATCGCAATTGTGGTGATCTGGATTCTGAAGTCTATAATATGTTTTCATTATAACACTTGTCAAGCACTAAGGCAAATAATACTCAAATTCAAGATAAAAAACGTAGTTAACATTGAAATAGGTTTCTCTGTACGCCACTAATTAACATTTAACGAGCAAATAAAAATTTATTTACAGATTGTTTTTTGTGGGGAGGGCCGAATATCCTATATCCAAAATGGGAATTAATGAATTTTGTTGCGCATGAAGATTTTTATAAAACTTTATTGAAGTTTTTTTCATAGCTGTTGTATTGAAAAGGGGAAAATTCCATATTATTACACTACAACACAAATTGGGTTAAAAAGATATTGATATTTACATTGTTTTATATTCATTTGCAACGGATAATCAATGTTCATTATTCAGGCATATATAAATGTTCATTTCTTCCAAATTACTTGCATCATTCCATCGTTTCTTGCCTTACTATTTTCTTGAATCTTCTTTCCTGCTTTTCTTCCACTCACCCGTCCTTTCTAAAAATTGATATTGAAAATATTCCTATTTTTTATTCCCTTAAATTAGGTATCACTGATACGAATCGGATCACTTATACGAATAGGTAAATCCCGCAAAGCTCAAACAAACTAAGCAACAGGTGCGTAACTGTGTTTTTGCTCTGTTCATAAGTTCAAACTGATCATGGGGTAGACATTTCAATATTTCTATAGTCAATCCTATTATTCATGTTGCGCTTGGCACTTTGGAACTAGGTTTAAATGTTTTTCAAAATGATGAATTTCATCGATACTCATCAGTCCATAGAAAAATATGGGTTCGATATTCTGTAGTTGCCAACTGGAGTTGCTTTCTTATTAACACCCCTTTTTATTCAATACTTCTCTCGTTTCCCTAAAGAAGTGTCGAAATGAGTAGCATAGTTGTTTAGGGATAACTTACAGGATAATAAAAAGCGTTGAGTACAGCATAAGAAATTGTTTGTACTATTGTATGAAGTATAATACATGTTTTTAAACCTTCCAAGGCTGCGAAATGTGTGAACAAGGTTACACGGAGGTCGTGAAAAGGGCGTGGCGTCTTCGATTCGTGTCTCTATGACCCGTTAACCACAAGAGCCCTTAACTCGTCTCTTCTCAAGGCGTATGCCCACCACGACGACGCACCACCCCGCCATGCTTCAGTTGCGGTGGAGCTCGGCTCATTGAATCATCTTCAGTCAGACAGGTTCAAGCGATCTGTTGTGGGCTGTGTTCAAGACGTCTGCGCAACTGTAGTCGAGTCCAAAAGTAAAAGTGCAAAATTGATCTTTAAAAAGTCACAATAGAATCATGCCATGTCAAACCAACCAAGGGATGGACATCAACATTTCAGTTTTTTGTAATCGTGTGTATTTTGTCTCAGTGTTTTGTGTTGTACTCGCGAAGTAAATGCATATTAGATCAAAAAGAAAATCTGATTGTTTTTACTTTTATTGACAATAAAGTTTATGTATTTTAGTCACGGACTTGCACCTGTTTTAGCTCCCTAGGGCAAATTTGAGAAATGACCCAATGGTACTTTACTATTCGATCAAGATTTTATAAATGTTTACATTTCATTAACACCAAGAATGATTTTGAAATACCTTTCCGGATATTGTATTTTTCTAAAGAGAAACATCATTACTGAAAAGTAGCACAGAAATTCATAAACATAATCAATATTGATCAATCAAAATAAATACAGATATTCATTGTTGTTTATTATTGCTCTAAGTTGACTGACAAATTTTTCATGTAAACAACACATTATTAATCAAAACATAAATAGGTGTTCTTTATGGCTGTTTTTATATGGTAGTAAGGAAATACTATACTGAAATGCGTTAGAACACACATAATGAGAATAGAAATGTTAAACAAAGTATGTAGGAGTAAATTATAAAAGACGTGGCGTAGTGTCTCCTAATTAAATATCTCTATTGGGGCTCATCTTTCTTCGAGGGTGAATTCGAATTCGTATCTGTAAGCAGACTGAGAGGTAATCTAAAATTCTCTACTCAACACGAATTTATTGTTCGCTTGACTTCCTTTATTGAATGTTTCCGTGTTTCTTCTTTCTTCTATGGTCAAATTAGGGATACTGTCAGCGTTTTTATATTATTGGTAAGTGTATTTAAAAAATCTACGATCATTTTCATCTTCATATAAAGTCACTTAATGCGTCGTAGTGGAATTTACACGCAAAAAATGGAGAAGACTGAAAACAATTAACATGCGTGAATATTTTTATGATTTTGTGAACACGTTTTTGCTTCAGTCCCCATTGAAAACATATTACTCATTGAGAGTTCCCAAACTTAACATTTAACTTATGAGTTCATAGTCCCATACCGTATTTCAATTAAATTTATAACTTGGTCAGAAATGAATCTGATTACCTATTCTTTGGCAAATTGATGCGGATTTTATTGTTAGCTGAAACCGATAACCAACTTTTATGAAGATGAACTGTTTGTCGAAACATTGTAGGCTTTTCAACACGAAGTGTCAAAACATTTCTTCACCAAAATATTTCGAACACGCTGCGAATGAAAACGAAGAATATATCCCAATTTACACAATGTCAGAACAATTTGAACGTCGATAATTCACAAAGACGTGATTTCAACTTCGGTTCCCTAATTCCTAAAAATGTGATCTCTAAGGAAAAAAATTAAGTAAACCAGACAATATTCACAATCGACCGAATAATAAGAAATCTTTGACTAGATGGGTGACTTAATCTCTTCATTAAGATTCCAAGAGTCCATTTAGAAGTCTTGAACACCGACTACCAGTACTTTCAAGTTCGAATTTTCTTATTGGAGTGCAATGCATACGAAACGCACCTGACCTCTCAAAGTATCGTTTCAAAAGATCGCGTTCTATTGTGACCTGGAGGTCAGCATTTTGCACAACAGAAAGAATCTTAAATCGCGACCCCATTCACATGAGAACCTTGGACCACAATGGGCTGAAAATGCTGGAACCGACGGAGAATGAAGAGACAACTTTCGGAATCAGAATAACCACTGGCTGTCGAGTGAGATTTATACACTGTACGTAGCGCTTCATAAACGTTTCGTACTGGAGTCCAGTGTCGCCAAACACCTGCCATTTTGCTTCCTATTAATGCTCACTGTAGAGGGCCTTCATCAAAGACAGAATTCTTCATTCTCCGAAGTAGATGTTCGGATAACTCGCTGGTGACGCGTATGTGTATTCATATATTCTTTCGGAATGTTAATTCATTTTAAAAGGAACATCATGTCCCTAGATTTGTATTTACTCTCATCCTCGGTATTTTAAGCTCCTTTTCAAAATAAGACTCTTCCGAGAATGTAATAGATCATGACATAATCAAATACACTTAAAAGAAATTTACATAATACGGTGGTATATAATTTTCAACCTGCAGAAAGAATTGTTTCTTGGATGCACACTTGAAAGACCAACGTTATTCTAAGTTATTTCCCAACAAAGTCTGTTAACTGTTCACACAGTGATGAGACGGTTCAACTACAGTTAAACTACCAGTCCAAAAATTATCACTTGTTTGTCCTTCGGAATTAAATTATTCACCTCTACAAACGGAGGCTTGGCTTAGTTACCAAGATTATTCGGTTTAATCACCTGAAATTATACAATTCTTTAATGCAAACTACGAGTAAAACAAATTTAAAGAGTAAGTGCTGGAGTAATTATTTTTAAATATTTAATTCTATTTTATAGTTTCAAGCAGGTACTAGTTTCTACAAAGAGAGTTTCTTTAATCATTCGATAGTTTCACCAAGTAGTTTGTTCATATGAATTTTTAATTGAGTAAAAATTACAATTGTAGTTTATATAAATATCGTATTCAAATTGATGTAGACATTGGCAATTTCAAATTGAATTGTAATTTGTAGACATGCATAAATCTCTTCAAATGCGGTTAACCACATTGCCAGGTAATCAACTTATAGACGTATGCGACAAAGAAATTGTTCATGTGCATTTTTGTATACGCTATTGAGGGACGAACTGGGTACTTGAAACTTGACCGAATTAATGTTTTTATTGTTAATCTATATTGTTGTTAATTTGAATACAACGTTTAGTACTATTATAAATCGATACTTAATATTTCTTCACTGAACTCGATTCATCGACTGCGTTCACTTATCGTTTCCATTCATCGATCTTCCCACTCGATGTCATTTATCCGGCCTTCCTCTGAGGTATATTCACCGGCCTTCATCATTCCTTATCATCGTAAGGGCAGACACGATCATGACTGACGTGGAGGGAGAACTCCCCCTACGATAATAATGTTACTCCGAGCTCTATAAATAATTTCGAGAGGTTTTTATTCAGTGAAGAAGGGGATAATTATTCCGATCTTTGACAATTACGCTGAATTTTTTCACATTGAGAAGGTTAAATAAATGAAATTATCGTTTCTTTTCTGAGTATTATCCTCGCAAATTTACTTGGATAAAATTATAAACCACAAAAATATTACGATACACTAATATATCAAAACCTACAAAACTGTGAAATACAAAAAGATAATCTCAGACGAGATAATGTCTATATCTACAGTAAATCTCCAAATATCCGAACTTCAATTATTCGGATCGCCAATTCCACGGATCGAAGGGGGGGGGAATTGAAGATTTGAAGTTGTGAGTAGGAGCAAACTGTAAACTAAACTGTTATTTTTTACTCTTCTGAGATAACTATAACCACAATAGACCTAATAATATTTTTTTTGTAATATATATTGTGTGTTAGTTTTTTTGTTTCCTCAACATTATATTTCTTAATCATAACCTTTTATGGGGATAAATCCAATTATCCAGATATTTGATTATATGAATCGGGTTCGGTCCCTATTGATCTGGATAATTGAAGGTCCATTGTACATTACTTTGAAAAAATTAGGGAAAAACCTACTTTTCAATAACACATATTGAACGCACCATTTACTAACCAGTTGAATTAACTGAACACGAAATTTAAAAAAACAACAATTTTGTTTATGCTTTCACAGTTTTTGTTCAGCGACTTGCATTATTTCATCCGAATGGGTATCTTACATCTATTAAACCTTAGTCAAAATCTATTTTTCCCACATACCTCATTGGGTGAATATTACTCTGACTCCAAGATAATTTATTATCCCTATTAGATTATTTCGTGTTGCTTGGTTTTGAGACTATCAAACAATGTAAATCATTGAAATGGGCAGTTCAAATAATAGGATAAAGAGTTTTCTCTCTTACAGCAAATCACTTCATAGTATTATAGTTTCAGTTAACTTACACGTCGATGAGAGGCGATGCACTGGCCCAAGGTGAAGAGTGATCATTGAATGGATCACATTGTCACACATGTCAAACACGACAGAAGAATACGACGAGTCCACAGTTCACTAGGTCTACGACGCAAATACTGCAGCGAAGATTTGTCTCGTGGTCAACACTTCACGGAGAAACACGGTTGGTGATAACGGTATGCTTAAGTTGGCACTCACCGCACTTTTCACCCGGTCAAGAAAACGTCATACAGTGAGACATTCGCAAACATAAACTTCATTTATGTGTGATCCGGTCTATCGCGATATTCACAATGATTCAAAACTCAAATTTTATTTCGTGAGAAAATATGTCGTGTTATATTCAACGAAAGTTGTAACCGTGTCAGGATGAAGGAATTTCCATACAGCACATGACATCATTTACTTCAGTTATGGGCGAATTCCGAGTTAATTAAAGTTATGTTTCTCACTCCTTGTGCATTGCTCTTGACTGCAATATTTATTACACCAAATTACATCTGTATAAGTGTTTTGTGAAATAAAGGTTTGATGTAATAAACACGTGTATTTTTTACATAATATTAATGATATAAGAGAGGATTTCCAGAGGCAATTATCTAACTTGAAACATTATGATACATTTGTGGAAGACGAACGGATGATGTAGTGGACAAAACACCTGCGATCAAAGCAGGATATCCTGGGTTCGATTCCCGTCTCGTCGCTATTTTCATCTGACCGCTGTTATTGTTGAACCGCTTGATTTGTTAAACACGTTTCCACGAATATGTCGTCCTATTTCGTGTCACGAGCAAGAGGTTATAGAAGTGATGTCAATAGAAGGAGCACGTGGAGGAAGTTGCGTTCAGCTGCATGTTCCAGGCATGCTACGAGATGTTAATCGCGATCTAAACTATATTGTACTCGCTCAGAAACTTGGTCGACTCGTCCTGAAAGTCGGTGTACGACCCTATTGGCGATCCTGGCTACTGCATGTCTCCACTGGCGACGCGCAAGGTGTGCTTTATCTGTGCACCCCATGCCCTGCTGCCCATACGTGCTCCCGGAAGAACCTCCTTTTCAATGCATATTTATTTTCACTCCTCCCTTGAAGTGTGGGTTCGACACTTCTGTTTTGGACAGGCTTGTCTTTCAAGCTTCGCGCGCCACCAATGCGCCACGGACCGTCGCCCTCCGGAGAGGCGACTTCGAGGCGAATGCGAGGCTCCGAGGCAGGCGAAGATAGAGAGAGACAAGTCCACTTCACGCTTCGACTGCCGTAAGCACCGGCCTCAGAGAAAAAAGCGGGAGAGGTCAGAGATTGGGGAGCAGCCCGCGATGCGTTAAGGTATAATGGCGCCAATCACAGTGGCACAAACGCTGCTGGTGGAGCGCACCATGACGAAGCGTGCGCAGAGCACGGGCGTGCGCAGAGCACGGGTGTGCGCCTGGACGCGGCCACAGGACGGGAGCAGGCGGACGCGTTCGCGTTTCATGCTCCTCTTCCTTCTGCGCACACTTCTTCCGCAGCCACAATAGAGAAAATAACTAATGCGTGTGGGACTAATCTAAATAAAATTAATTTAAATAAAAAGTATCTATCGTATAAAAACTTTTCGTAAAACAATTTCATTGAATCATGAAAAAATATTCATAAAAAAAATGTAGCTGAAATTTATATTTCAGAATATTTTACACATTTTCAAAATACTTTACGGTACTTTCGAGGAATCTTTTTTTGAATATTTAATTGATTTTAAACTTTCGTTATTTTTCCATCCTAATATAAATCAACTTCAGAATAACTTATAAACATTTGGCAATCCAGGTAAAAGTAATCAGTCTTTTCATTTTACAATTGAAAGACCTTACAAATTACCAAGAGAAGCGGCATACCTGACGTGACTTCTAAAGTTGTACGTACATGTAAAGCATAATACTCTAAAGGAATATACAGTACGTTGAGAAATAACTACGAAGGTATATCACAAAAAGGCATACAAATTATCTTTATAAAGGAATGCTCGTTATTTTAATTTTTCATCGGATGTAGAATTCTCTCTTAGGTAATAAGTTGCAAAACTGAATCTTTTAGGACATTAGGACGATGTATACATATGTTAGACAAAAGGGCAGGCTCAAAGGTCTCATCCTCGACACCTGCTAGAATGAGACATAAAATAAATGACATTAAGTAGATGTGAGTCACCGTTAATTTTGTGCAAGTAATTACAATGTTTTAAATATTATGAATTCTTGACCACACAATACATACGGCATAGTTCTTCAGGGCTTGTACGATAAATACACCTTATAAACTTGCCAATGCTTCTGGTTTCTTATTCAAACCTTCTCCAGGACTTGTTCTCTCTCTAAACCTCATGGCAGGAATCTCCACCATCTTCCATACTGGTCAAGATCTACATCGCAAGCACCATTGGACTCCATAGTTATGGAGGCATTAATAACGGAGGGTGTTACTTTTTAGGATCATTAGTAGCAAAATTATGTAAAATTATAAAAAATTGTGTTAGAGAGGCCTTTTGCCCATTTATTTCGAACCCTTTCAAAATGTTCCTAATCTTAAGTATGTTTAGTACATTAGTAATGAACAGTGGTGGATCCGGATTTTATTTTGGCATGGGCTCAGATCCCCCGGGCGGCTGGGGATAGAGATTTTTGGCATGTAAAGCAATTTATTATTCTGTAATATACTAGTATATTACTACGCAATAAAAATACCCATGGTTCCGAAGTACCACATAATTTTGATTTTTACAAAAAGGAATGAAAGTTTCAATTTAGTCACTTTGGGGAGCCGTAAACCTGTCTCTTCAAATCTGTCACAGGTAATGGTATCCTTACTGTTGTATGTATGTAAAGTGCAAAAATTGGTACCGTACTACTTTGGTTGACAGGAAGAATTATACACATCCACTCACATTTTTTAGTCTTTTACACGAAAAAGACACTCAAACTAAATTTTAAAAAAGTTTTAACGATATCTATTTTTAGTTATTTTTCCAGAATCTTGTTAATAATTTTCTCTTACTTGCTATAATGTTAATTAATAGTTTACAAACTAGACTATAACAACTTTACATTAACACATTTTTAATTATTTTCATTAGACCAAATAAGAAAATTAGTTGTGACTTAATGACATATAACCAAAAGTTACATTCCACGTGTCCTACTTCAGTATTAAGAGTTATTCAATATAATGAATATATTCCACATCATGTTAAATAAAGTATGTCCTTATCTTATGAGCTGTTGGCTTTCACAGCCCTTCATACATCATTCCAGTTTCTTCGCAGTATTATATTTTCGTTTAATCTTAAGAACACATTTATTAGTAATTCAGAGGAGACTTAAATCATGGATGACAAGAAAAGTGTACTCAATTCCATGCCTGAAGCTAAATCTGAGGTTTCACCTGTGTTTCGCTTCGTTTCTTTGCTGCGACTCCTAACCCCGTTCGGGAAAATTCAAGTATCCAAAACCAGTAGCCACTGCACTAAATTGTCCAGATTGGACTCGATCATTTGGGTGACAGAATAATTCCTGCGGGGATGCGATCTGTGCTTGTTAGTCTACATCGAGTTCTAATGGAGGGGAATAAGAAGGCAAAAAAGATGAATCGTACTTTTTTCGAAGTGGCGATTGAGGTTCTAAATCCTCGAAAGTTACCACTTCAATAGTAATAATTTACTAAATTGTTTTAAGTAATTTTAATGATTCATAAATGATTTACTTTAAAGAGGAAATATTTTATTATTTTTCTGAATCCACATAAAAATCACCTAACTGATACAAACAGGATTTCACTAGAAGATTGCCCAAATATCACCGTATAGTGACATGAATTTACATCATGGTAAAAATGAATAAATGAATAAAAGTACTCTATATTAATTTCGGAGGGAAGAAATCTCCAGCTTGAACACATTTTTAGAATGGTGGAGTTATTTTTACTGGTTCTCTAACGCTGTGAATTGTAGATCTGAAGAAAGTTCCACAAGATAGCATTTATCAATTAAAGACAACATCAATGTAAACGAAAATAATATCAAGCGGCGACATGTGATGTACATTAACTAAAACGTGGAGTGAGTCGTGGCAGGACGTCACCAACAATAATTTAATTCTTTATTGACCTCCATCGATAGCGTCACTCATATAGCTACGAACGTGGGACGAGTGTCTTATGCTATATCTATTCTGGATGGGCAGTGGATATTGGAGAAATTGTGCCCTTGGTTGTAGTAGTCTAAAATTCATGCACAATTTTTGTCATATTAATTTAAATAATTGATTTCGTGAAGCAATCACGCTCGGTAATGCATGCGTATTCCAACACAAAAGTAGTATAGCCTGTATATGCTCATCGGGGACATTTCAAAAGACGAAGAACACGTTTTAAGTAAGTCATCATGGAAATTTTTCCGCGTGTAGAAGTGCTTATTCAATTTCCAGTGATGAGGGATTGTAAAATGAGAAGGAAGATCAAACATATGCAGAAAAAGTGATTCATAAATTCAATCCAAACGAGAATGTATGCACTTAAATGAATTCACGGACAGCAGTAGAGCAGCTATTTTCAGTTATATCATAGTGATGATTTCCCAACAGCTGTCATTTCGGCCTTGATCTCAGTAATGAACGTTGTGTTTCAATCGACTCTTGTACAGTCTCTGTCGAAGTCCAGTTTGAGAAAACGCAACATAATTGTGACATATCGTCCAAAATAAAAGGAAATTAATAACGAACGGCAATAGCTTAAATAGAGGGCTTTAGGTATCCGTGCAGATTGCACGTTGCGGGAATGATCCCACCTACGGCAGGAATATGTAAGATTTGCTGCATTGGTGCGAAACGAGGTGGGCACCAATGTCCGGGACCCCGTGATTATACTGGAGGAACTTAAAACTCAGCTCCATCCCAATTGCACAATATCAGGTTCCTTATGTGATCTTTTTCGTGAGATAACTCTATCGTATGTTTCTCATAAGTAAAATATATTTAAGAAATATTTAGGTGATATGGAGAAATGTAGATATTTCAGGACCTCCGAGGCCGAATATGCGTGAAGCACCAAAAAGATTCCTCAGGACTAAGGTAAGTATATATGAAAATAGCGAAGAATATTTTCCTTCATCCATCATTACATTCATTCCATCACTCAAGTATCCTAATCTAACGTTATTCTGATCATCATAATAATATTTCTTCTCAGACATTAGGAATGAAAGAAGAATGTAGATAACCGGAATAAACATAGAAATCTCCTAGATTGCGGTGAACCTCACCGCCAGGTAACAGATTAAACATGTTACGTCGAATGAAAATGGGAGACGGGACCGGGGATCGAACCCGGGACCTTGAGCTTTGCGCGCTCATGCGCCTACCGACTGCGCCNAGAGACAGGAAAGAAGAATGTAGATAACCGGAATAAAGTTATGTCTTCTCTGGGAATATCTCTCCACCCCATTATATGGGACGCATAGTATTATAGTCTCTACAACTCTAATTTTTTATTAGTTTTTTATTGCATAAGTATGTGTTAACCCATTTAAAATCTCAAAAAAACTCATAAAAATCAATTACAAAATTTAGACGGAAGAAAATTTGAATTTACTATACGGAATACAATAATGGACATCGCAATAAATGTTAATTTAATTACAAATTGCGAGTTTTATTATCTCTTACCATATTTTAAGGGTGATGGATTTACGACACTGTAATTGAGGTTTGAAGGCTTCTTTACTGCTAAGCATCGTTTTTATTAGATGGCTGTATTCATAAGAAGTAAGGCAAGTTCTTATGCGAACCTTCTGCGTTCATTCTTCCGCAGAGGCCATTGTGTAATGACCCCGGTTAGTTTCGTACGACATAGCTCCAGTTCTCTCCTCTCATGGACTGAGATAAGAATGGAGTGATATTCGCTCTCGGGAGCAGTCACCTACTCCTCGGCCTAGATTCTGTTGCTTGATGGCGCGACACCATGGACTACTTAAAATACACACACACACACACATACAGAAATATCCCTACGTTAAAGAATACTGGCATGTTCCTCGAAGTCAGAAGTTATCTTGCTTCAGTCCTAAGTGTCCTTCTTTGACCCGCTGAATTTTGTGAAGGTTGCAAAGAAAACCTTGTTATTTTTATCATTTCAATCTGTTTAAATGATCAATTTCAAATGATCTGTGTTCGGAAAATCAACGTTCTACATCAAGGAAGAACTCATGTAATTATTTTATTTTCAGTGAGTTATACCCAATGTGTTGATGCCGTTTCTTTAAATTTCTTCTTCCATCATACAATATACCGACAACTTTAAATGTTCTCTTAATTTTACGAGATCACGAAAATCATTACAAATTTTGTTTCTTCTTTTGCTTTATTTTTCACGTCTTCTCACTGATTCTGGTCAATGAAAATTAACCCTATTGGAAATTCCTTTTTGATCGGTAGATCTCTTTCTTGTATCAGAAACCTGGCAATAGAATGGCATTATAAGCCACATAGCATTGCTGTCGTGTTATGGTGGCGGTTCAATCACCAGCTGAGTTTCATTCAGTAACTGGAATTTCTGGTTTAGTGTCTTATTTGCATAGAACCTGGCGCAGGACACAATAAGGTATTTCTTCCTTCCTAAAAATTTGTTCAATTATTTTATCTTAAATGATTTTTACGTTTTGTTTCTTGATTAAGCGTTCTACCTTGATATAGAGTTCAAAATAGTCTAGTTTGATAAACCAATAATCATATTTGTTAGTAATTTCAATTTACGCACCACTTCCCTATGGTGAATACTAGCACGGGAGTTATCTATAGGTCTTCAAACACCATTACTTATCAGTTTCTGCAATTTTTCTTAACTGACGTAATTAACAAAGTTCCTAGGTATTATAACCGATGTTTTACGAAATGAAGCAACATTAAAACAATAAGCTCTAAATGAATATTGATAAGAAGAAATATTGATTTCTTCGCAGATTCACGTACCTATGCATAAAATATTAAAAGCCTATTTGTTTCAATATTAAGGAGTAAATACTCTTTTAACGTTATTGTTGTAACATTTTGTAGAAATATTAGCAAATTTTTATCGTTTTTCAGGTAATCGTTGTTTTAATTACAATTTCTCTGTACGCTTGTTCTCGCTTGTTCTCGCTTGTTCTTAGGCACTTGATCATAATTGCGTAGTTTCCATGATTCAAAGATAACATTGTAGTCCCTTATAAGAATATTTTAAAGAGGAGTGTGAGAATAAAACTTTTATGAAATCAAAAATATAATTCTATATACGGAAGTAAAAATAATGAGATCACCAAACACAGATTAATATAATATAGTCAACAGTGCTCATTGCTGGGGCCTTTGTAAATCTTAATAATATGAATAATTAAGTAAAGAAATAAAAATTAAGTGTTACGTTCTAACGACATGAATGTACTAAATTTCTCAACAAATTTTCAGGTAATAAAAGATACTCAAATAAGATAACCACATATGCACATCTGTGAGTACAATCTAATTGCGTCTTGTTCAGCAGAACCGTCAATAAACTCATAAATTTTTGGACTTTGCGGATTGAATGTAAACGGTTATCCCTTAATTTTCGTAATTTCCAGATTCATGAATTACATCATCATCAACGTTATTTTGCATATATATCCATAATTTCTGAACAAAATTAAATGACATCCAATTTAATTTCGTCTAAATCGCGTAAATTTGAAATTCATGACACTGATGCCACATGTATGATTCCACGAGAGAAACCGTTAAAAATTTGGCACTAAAAGGTTAAGTCAAATTGCTTCTGAATATAAACCCTTTGTATAATGAACTCAGCCATAATTTACGCCATCATTTACATTAAAGAATCCATTATAACTCGATCTTTTGAGCTGACAACTTAAATATGACCTATACATTAGTTCTGATTTGAAGGTTCCAATTACACACTTAATTTCTTAACTTCGTGAGCCACTCACGTTTTACTAATTTTTTTAATAAACTAAAACGAAATAATACGTTTTAAGTAGTAGAAATTCAAACAGTCCGCAGATTTAGAGTTCAGAATATATTAACGAGTGCAAAATATTTCATAATTACATGTTACTTTCTGTATTTGTTTTGTGTTGAAAGAAGTAACGATATTTTTCTTCTATATTTGTATTTTAAGCTTCTTGCGTACACCGGTTATTGTAATTCAAGGTGAGCCGGCTGACTCTAGAAGAATGCGGTGACCATTGCGGTGACACGAGAAAAATGCAGTGCAATATCCACATTGCAATCCTTTTCTTCTGTTGAATTCATTTCCATAAGAAGAAGTGTCTGCAGCTAATACTGGAGTTGAAATGGGTCTTCCTTTTCATCGGTTGATTTCCTGACAAGAGGCTAACACTAAGTGTGTTCTAAATTCCAGAAACATGAAGTCCCAGTAAACGCAGAGGGAAGGGATTTGAAATGCGAATATATTTTTTACCGTTAACCACTACCATCAGGAAAATCAGCTTGTGACTGCCACTCAAAATGAGATGAAAGCGGATGACAATTTTTCCCTGATAAACGAGAGATCATTACTAAGAAGACTCCCTGGAATCTTTTTAATTCAGGCTAATTGGGACGCAGCATGAAGAGGACCACTCATCAATCAGTCCGGCATAAGAATTATCAACAATCCGGTCCGGTATAAAAATTATCAACAACCTGGTGCAACTAGAATGTCACCCTTTCTTTAAGGAGAATTAACATTTTAAAATTTGTTTCATCATCTCCGTGTTCATAAATAAATTACTTTTTCAGGGAAAGTAAGAAATATGAAATACCTCTCGGAAAATTCAACAGTACAGGTACAAGATGTCAATAGGCAACGTGTCAACTGCGGTATGAAGAAAAATTCAAGTTTATCTAGTATTTAAAGAGTAGTATCAGCGTGTGGTTGGCATCGTTCAAATCATTTACGACTTTCAATCAGTTGTCGTATTTTTTAAAATTCGAGCGTTTATTATGTTTCTCATATGGTTGGTCAGTTCTTAACAACGCATGCATTTTGTGTGGAGCTATAGATTTTACGATTTGATTGATACATTGGTAAAAGAGGACGCTAAATAACACTTAATTACTTTTTATTAAATACTATGTTATTTTATTCCGTGACTTATATCATAGACTGCAGATATAAACGGCATTATCAATGTTCATGAGCTAATCAAAATTCAACTTCATTTACAAACATCTTCGTATGTTTCAGAAGTATTCCTAGTTTACGAAAGTCTTACACGTTAAATTTTCCAACTCCCTTACTATTTCTCTATTCCATATTCACTTACTGTAGGTTAATATCGTTTACCTAATAAACGGATGTGAAATGCTGATACTGATGCACCACCTCAGCCAGTAATTTTTTTTTTTGTAAAACGGTATAAAAATTCCTATGTTTCTGTAAGAAATATTACAGGCTTAACTCTCACAGGTTTATGGCATTTATGTTCCAATTTACAAGGTTTTGCTCAGTTGAACTAACAAAAAAAAATCCACAACAGATGATGCAATGAGAGAAGTAAATAAATTATATAGAATTATGTAGATTATTTCACTGTGTTACTCATACCAACACACTTAGCGTCACGAAGGTCAAACATATCCTGTGTTGACTTCCAAGTGCACATTTTCTAAAAATCAAAATATTTTTATCATCGCTAAAATCCTACTATCTGATTTTATATAACGTCCGGCTCAGCTTACGTCATCCTGATTTTCGTTTCCGCTAGAGAAAATTACGGAACATTTGCATGTTACATGGCAATGATGGGATATCGACACTTGCCAAATACATTTCTCTGAACCCATTTTACTAACGATGCCTGCTATGCAGCCAAAACAGCTTAAGAAAAATATTTGTGACAATTTAAAAACGAAATATTTGGAGTTCTAGGTTCCATTTCTTCTGATCCTTTGGGAATCTAGGTTTGTTTTTTTGTATACTTTATTTCCACGCGTCAATTTATCACTGAGTCGAGTTTCAACGATATCTTCATGTCGGAGTAGTAACGCGACAAACAAACTATGAGGTGAATATTTTCCACTTCATAACTTTTTGGGGCCGATCTAGAGTCGAAGAGACACTGTCTCATACGTTACCTGAATGTCATTGGTCGCATGCCACATGATTATGATAAAAAAATAATAGTTATAAAAAGATGTGTAACTTGGCCATCACGAAATCTCCTCTCTTTCTTGTCTTGGATTCTGTTGACGTGTAACCGCGATCGCAATTCCGATCGGGGATCGCTTTTCTTTCCAATGCCATGGCCAGCACCTTCGTCAGCCGGTGCGCCGTCAACGTCGGAGGGCGGTAGCGCGCACGCGCGGGGACCCGCATGCTCGCCGCGACACAGAGCAGCTGCGCACGCCTCTGCCACCAACACTGCCACCGCCAGGCAGTGGGATGCAAGGACTTTTATTCGGCGAAACACCACTCTGTACAGTTCTCTTATCACAAATATGATTGTCTCACTGTCTCTTCAAAAGCTGTGCATTAACGTAGTTCATAGTTGGTCTGTTTGGCCCACGGTTATATTAACTGCATTCTGTTAGATTTCATTTCATTGCACCATTATGTCACTTAATTTAGGATTCGAAAAAAAAATTCGGCACGAGTAAATTTACAGCAAATATGTGAGGGAAATGAGATACTTATCCCTCCGAAATACTCTTCCATGGAACCACCTGATGGACCATTTCACAATCTATATTTTCAATGCACTAATCGTTTGCCGCTAAATTGCAATAAAATAATAAAACTGTATTCAAATTACCCCCAATCACCTGCGTCTGAACAGCAATTAATCAAGCAAAATAAAGTGAACGCATTTGTGACCGAAATCCAACTGCGTCCTCCCACTGCCCGCTGTCGCGCGCGCGCCTTGGCGTGTGCTCGAACGCGCGGGCGGCGGCGCGCGGGCGGGGCACGCGCCCGGTTCAGCGGTGGCGGCGGCGGTGTCTCGGCACTGCGCGGAGTGGCGCGCGCGAGAGATGCTGGTGGTTCAAGGTGATACTGGCAACAGGTGCCAGTGTCGCGGCGTCTCCGTCGCAGCCGGCGCCTGCGTCGTAGCGACGCAACGGCAAGGGCGGATGTCACATTTTTCCAATTAACCGGGGAGATGGAAAAAAAACATGTATAGGAAATAAGATAAGTGATTAGTAATTAAAAATACACAAACTATTGTTAATTTTTTACTGTGCTGAGCCAACTGTCACCACTATTGACTTATTTTTATCATTTAATTGGATTTTAAACTGTATATTCTGAGCTGTATTTTTTAGACATTTTGCTTTAAATATCGCATTTTTTGAACAAATCCAATGAACCGGATATTTGATAATCTGGACCGGATCTGGTCCTAATTGATCTGGATAATTCGAGTTCCACTGTAGTATGAGCGACATGGTGACTGTTTTTGAACGTCATGAAATTTTATCAATGAAAGAATACATTATTATCTATCAACTCGAGTAATAAAATAAATAAAGTTTCATAAATAGTTAGATGCTTGACTAGTACCATTCACGCTCGTACTACCTTAATGTATCTGTAGAAAATCATAAATTTTTCGGATGAATGCATCAAACCTGTGCTGGTAATCGACAAGCAATTTTGGTAGAGGATCTTCATTCATGCACTGGGAATCAAATGCTTCGTATCAGCTCTGTGAAAAGTTAGTAATTAGACCACTAGAATAAGGATGTTTCTTATTGGTGACTGAGTGATCTCCAGATCCAGAAGAAATCTCATTCGGTCTCCTTTATTTGAAATCAGAATCGGATACTCGAGAGGGAAATTTACATCTTCCAAGAAAGAATCCCTCGAGGTCGCTTATTTTTAACTCCTTTCTATGAAATACATTATTAATATGTTAACAGTTTGAATCTTCCTTTTAATTGACTGTCATTATTTCTTAAATGATCAATACATTTATAAGAAGGTATGACTGACAAGAGTCCGGTTGCTCATTCAAGAACTTGCAATCCTACAAAAATGCGTCAAGAGACTCCGAACGAGCGTTGTTTGGTTCTGAGGGAAACGGAGTCCTCGTCTCACGTTTCTTTCATCTATTAATATTTCTGAAACACAGGTAAGTAAATAAGTTCGTCAATGTATCTAAAGGAGGGATTTAAAGGTTACTCTTCCCATTGGATTTACTGCTTTCTAAATCATACCCATGAAATCAAATCCCAATAGGTTAATCGATCTACTTATCCCCTCTGTCGTTTGGATCCAAAGACGTGCGATTCTGCCACGCCTTCAATACTCCCCATCTATTGGTTAATTCTCACATATTATAGTTCATAGATTAAACTATTTTCAGATTATAGCTAGCAGAATATTATTGAAAAAACTCCAAATTGAAGGGAATTAAAGAATGGAAGGGAACAAGAAATTTGTTTGGCCCCAGGCATTTCATATTACTTTAACATAATTTGTTTTTGAATTTTCGTAAATGAGATAAGTTGAGTTATTTTATACATATAGTTAAATAATAATAATAATAAGTGAAGCAATTCGTTTCCTCTAATATTTTTGCGACTAAACAAAAGTTTTACAACAAATTTGTTTTTAACATTATCATCTTTCTAAGGATGCCCAAAAATGGAGGAAAATATTCATTATAATGAAAAGAGGTCAATTCATATATTTACTGTCCATATTGTCTCTCTGAGTAGTTCTTCCACAAACAAACTATTTATTTAATTTTTTCCATATATGTCCTCCTTTTCAATAATTAAGTTTCAATGATGGTGAATTGGTCTGAAAATTAATATAAAATCCATTCTAATGGAACATAAATATTCTATTCCTTCATAATATTCACATGAATTCTTAAAAGTGTCATCTGTAGTGACGTGATTTATGGACGTTGACACTTGTCGTGCGAGGTTTTCTCCCAATTCAACTTCACGATTTCGTTCCCTGTCTCAATTGTTTCCCCTATACTTTATCGAGAACTTCATTACTCCTTGAACTTTACTTTAGGAGAACTTCATTACTCTTCCTTTCCTCCCTTCCTTGTGTGGGTGGAGGGATGAGTTGGTGGGTAAGTGGTTTGAGATGTTGGTCCACAGGTGTTCGCATTGTGGGCAGCCGCGTCACGCAGGAGCGCTTTACACCCGGTCACCAGTAACGCACGGATGGCTCGGTCGCGTCTGCGCAGGCGCCGGTACAGAAGTCGTCGACTGGGATCGAGAGATAGGAATTTTATTTGTCGACTTACAGACATGTCTTACGACTATACCAAAACTCAAATCGGAAGAATCAAATTTATTTTTGCCTTTCTGCACTACTATCAACAGAATAAGGGAAACAACAGGATGTGGCAAAAATGTATTTTGAATACATAATTAAAGACTCGTTCAGAATATTTACTTATAATTATTAAAAGTTTCAACCTTCAATTTTTGTTATCAACAGCGTACTATCAAGACACAATTTGAATACAACGTTGATAAAAAATAAAATTAACTAAATATCAAAAAGTTACCTTTTAATATAGTATATTAATTATCTGGGCACAGAGCAAATATTCATACGAGAAAAAATCATGGTTTTCAATACTCATTATCATATTCATCTTACACAAATGTCAAATACAAACAAACATGGGGAGAAGTATATTCGAATTACTCTCATCCTTATGTTACCCATCCGTAACAATTCCAACGAAAGAGAATTTCGGAATGCATCCTACTAGCTATTGAACCATGAATGAAAAAGAGGTACCAAAAATATTCTCTATCAAATGACATGATCTATTCATTCAAAAGGAGCTTACGTTTCTGCTATCAGTGTTCCTCATACATAGTCCAACAAATGTGTCTTAGACTCCTTTTCAGATACATGAACCTCCTTCGGAACGTAAGCTAAATGTGTCAACATATTATAATAAGTGTTATAGTACTTGCTATACAAAATATTTTTGATATTCCTTAAAAAAATCATTAGATTCAATGTATATAATCTGTTGCACCTCCCTCTCCGATCGGTAAAGTTTTGTACCATTATTTTCCTCTCGTTTCCCCCTCTGCCGTCGTGGCACGGGCTACGTGTCGTCAGTGGACCGCGAACGGGTCTTTCCGAAGCTCGTGCTCAGTTTTTTCGTGATTCCCCGAAGCGACTCAGCGCGCGCCGACGCCCGCACACAGATGTCCTCATTGCTACTACGTGAGACGTCTCCAACCTCCTACCGGTTGCTCATAAAATAATTGCTGTAGAACTAATTATATACACCATCGTTACTATACACAATTAGTAGAACACTCTAAAACTGTCCAATTCATCTCTAGAATGCGAGGAACTACCCACCGAGAAGGAGGATAAAAACAAAGCTAAAAATGGAAAACAAAAAAGCATCTTCTAAGAACATTAATTCTTCTAACAACTATGTATCTTAAAAGTTAGACAATCAATTTTCAGGCAGAATTACAGGAAGGATCTTCTCATAAATGAGATGTACAACTCTTTATTTAATTACATTTATTCAGTATTGTTTTTTGCCAACGTTTCGAGTTTATGGGTTGACCTCATCTTCAGGGCTAATTTTGGGTTGTCAGTAGTAAACATAAAAATAGATGAAATCCAGTTCCATTACATATTCGTTAAAATTTTAGATTTGGAAGGTTCATCAATTGCAACCTTCTCTGTCATAGCCTGAAAATTGATTGTCTAACTATTAAGACACATAGTTGTTAGAAGAGTTTATTTATTAAGAAGATTCAATAAGACAATCAGAAATTATTCATTGACAAAGAAGTATCAGCTAAAAGTTGAACCCATTACGGATAAGCAATAATTTTAATTTAATAATCTTAATTAATTTGTTAAAGTTTTAAAATTAAAATTTTTTTCATACTTCGTGTCACTTCGAATATACGTGTCGCCAGGAATATGCTTCGTTCATAATACATGACCAATGGCCTCGGGGATTTCAAAGAATTTGGAGCTATTATACTACTTTTATATTAAGTATAAAGAAAGTTTTTACATATTTAGAATAAAGAAAGATTTTACAAGCTATGATTGATGTTGGTTACCAATCTAATTGTGACGGGGAAGGGAGATGAATAATCAATTTAACTTACGTGAAATATTCGTCTGGAATGTATTTCCTAGAGTACTGAAAGATTCATTGCCCGAAATTTTTCAAGCCAACTAAATGTTTTAGATAGGAATATTGCATGCGAATGTTTTATATGACTTTATTTTAGTTTGAATAGATTTTATATAATTTCAATAATCAACAGGTCAGTGACAAAATTATATTACAGTCGGAAACGGCAGTCACTTGTAAAATCGACGCTGCTTTAATGACTCAACATTATTTTATTGAAAGAACCGTCGGTACACCATTCAGAATCCAAAATTACTGAATTACCGTTTTTATAGCGGTCACGAGCATCCGCCTACCTTCTAATATTTTCCATGGTTGCTCAGATTATACAGAGTATCGTAGGGACGAGTTTTCAACTATCGATACCCTGTAATTTCATGTGGCGATTTCTCTCGAAACTTGACCATAGAGGAGAGGAATACCGTTCATCTTTCATCCCACTGTTCTCTAAGAAGGAGAAGGTATAAGGAAACCAGCCGAGCGAGAAAAAATCAGATATCTCAACCTTTTTAAGGGAATTCAATGTATACCTTGATCAGACCTGCATCAAGTATCGAGGAAGGTTGCTCTTAAATGACTGGATTTGTGCATTGTTAATATTTCTCAGTATTATGTATGATTATTTGTTCATTCCAATTCCAGACACTCTTCGACGCAAGTTGTGAAATTGAACAATGAACATGAGCTGAATGGAAGCATTACGTGCTTACGTCTTTCTTGTTGCCTTCCAGGTAAAGGATAGAAATACTTCAGCCTTCCCAGATAGTCCAAGTAAAAATCGTGTTCTACAGTACAGCTTCTCAACAGACTACGGTGTGGTGGGGCAAAATAATTTCAAGATATGTTTTGAAATATTTATATCTATTATCTTCTACTTTTTTTCCGTCAATACTTGCGATCTTTGGCCAGCTACTCATGAGAGACAGGAAATTATCGAAACAACAAAAAATCAAAGGGAGACGTTTTGGCAGAAATATATTTAAAGGAAATATTGTATACTAGGGAAACCTGTATAGCAGAACCGTTTTTGCCCGGTATGTTCTGTAATCCGACATCTTGGGCAAGGACTTTTAATTTAAAATTTTGCGATTTTAATTAATTCTTATGCCTCAACCTTAACGATTGATGTAACTTGTGACTGTATCCCGCAATATTTTTGTACAATTGGTCTATTTTTTTTCGCTTTGAATGTAAATAATAAATAAATACAACTTGAAGAGATAAAAATGAATAACTCTCGTTTATCTATAGTTAAATCCCATCTATATTAACCACACCGCGACGTAACGGATTAATGATGTTATATTGAATGAAAATGCGAGACGGACAACAATTTGAACCCGGCATTTCAGCTTAGTGCGCCGACCCGCTACCCGCTCTATGAGAACCTCCTCAATCGATGACTGTGACTCGAATGAGATCACCTCTGAGGTGCGAGGGTTACCGCAAGTTAAATGACAACGGTAGACGGGAGCAAACGGGACGGCGCATTTGGAAGTATGTTAGCACTCTGGGCTGAAAAACCCGGGTTCGAATCGCAGTTGTCACCCATTTTCATTCAATATAGCATTATTATCTTCTCGGTTAGTGGAGAATTTTGAAGACACTGGGGTGGGTCCCATATCCAAAAGCTGCACCCAAAGCCCAAGAAGTGGCGGTGAGCGAGTCAAGGATACTTCCTCATCGTGGCCGCCGCACCGCCCACTGTCCGTCGCCGGTCGCCAGAGTGGGCGGTCAATTGTCGTAAGTCGCTCTCGTCACACACGACGCGCGTCGAATACGCGTTGGTGTAATCATATTCAGGAAGCAGCAGAACGTATAATTATCTCGGCGCCCTGTCCTGTTATTTTTTGATGGAAGGCACAAACGTTCGATGTGTCTTTGTTTGACCGAATTGTGTTCGCCTACTCAAAACACGTTGTCATTTGGTCTCTGTAAATGTAGGTTTCGAGGCATGGATTGGAGACATTGCTGTATTATGGTGAATAAACTTTCTTCTGAGAAATAGACCCGCTGTATTACATAGACCCTCTGTATTACAAGGTGACAAGTATATACATTGGAGTAACGTAAAAGTTATGCCAGAGGAAAAATTCAGCAGGAGAAATGTAAATCATTTAGACTTCATAGTACACTTGTGTTCTAATGTTTCAATAATAGTATTCAAAATATATGAAGAAAGAGAGGATGCTGGGGTGACACAAAAAATTAGTTTGGAAGAAATAGAAGATTTATTTGAACAAAATTTGATTCAAATTTTCCTTAAGCTATTTTTAGGTCAACCAAAATATCAACAAATATACAGGAATACATTGTGAAATAAAGCGGGGACAAATAAATGAAGAAATTTTTCAAGAAAGGTAAAAATGGGATTTCCGAGAGAGTTTTGGAGGAATTAATGGAATAGTTCTTCTTTATTCCACATTCATGAAGTATCAACGTACTTGTTTGAATTCATTTCAAACATTTTCGGCAATTACGTATTTCTTCTCACAGAGGACTTCCTTTTTGGTAATTAAGTATTACAACAGGAGAAGGTGGTAGTATAGAACATGCATTTAATATGAAACCCTGCGACATTCCGTCCGTGAGGAGTTACACTCCTGCCATGTATGGTTGAACGTAACCATCCCCGTGAGTAAGAAAGTCGTGTTCTTCAATCCTCCACGTTTGCAGACAAGAGCCTCTTTTTAATTTCGGACTTTCCTTAAAATTTTCGTGTTTCTTCAATTATTGTGAACTTTAATTATTCGAACTAAACGTTTGCTGCGTGTTATTATTATGGAGTAGAACCCCTTTCATTTCCATGGCAAACTAAGTCTGTACCTCCCTTCTGACCCATGACCAAAATTTTAATTTTAAAATAGCTCTGCTGTAAATGTGGAACACTGGTTGATTGTAAGATAGAAGCAGTCTCTCCTTTCAGCGAATCATTTCCAGATGAAAAATTTGATGGTGAATGAAATTTTAAAAGGTCACTATGGGAAAAAGACCCACAACACCAGGATAAAAATGTCGATTCTGTCAAGAATATTTCACTGATTCTAGAGGAGTGAGTTGTGCAACTGTGCTGGGCCCCCAAAGAGTGAGCCGATGCCAACCTAGGAGGATATATTGGTGAAATTTTCGAATAAAACTCTCTTGAACTCTTCATTAAAAAAAACAAACTTTTTTTTCTCGGTTTTCTAAAGCAATACCGAGACCCGAACGTACACGTAGTACAAACAATAAAAGATCTTGTCTCTGTCATTCTTTATTGAGACTCCCTTTCGGACGCATGGCGGCCATCGTCAGTGCTACAATAACAAAATAACAATAATAAATTAAAAAATGGAGGAAATTTAATCTTTAAATACGGTTACAATACAATTTTACCAGAAAAAATCTGATCTGAGACAAGAAAAGTTAGCGGTATTATTAAATAATTTTAAACTTTACTATGATAATACTCATTTTTGGCGCAAGAAACGAATTTAAAATAATAAATTATAATTGAAGGAAATATAATTTAAACTTTATGTATAGTGAATATTCGACAAGAAACTTGACCAGAAGGAAATCAATATTATTAAATAAATTTTTAATCGATAAATTGAACAGTTACAATAATTTTCAAACAGAAGATGTCAAGATAGAAATTAACAAAACAAGAAATGAGAAAACTCAAATTACTGGGTTCTGTCGTGAATACGTCGTAATACGTATTAGTATAAAGATTCCTTCATTTCAGTATTATTTCTGTTTTTAATGGAAGACTTTGTTAAATATCGAGCTCGTGTCTTCAGTAGAACGAAATATACAACAAAACTTGATGAGATGTATCAACGATTGTATCATACTGGATTAAATATGAAGGGAAATTGTAATGACAATTATGTCAGTCTGTAATGATTCTTCGGGAAGGAATCCCGAAGCCGAATTTCAGATGGGTGTAGAGGAGTCGGAGAAAAAAATCAGAAGAAGGAGGTATCTTGGAGGCCGACCATCTATCATGCATGGAAGGCTACATCCCGACACAGACGCACTCCGTCGAACCGCCACCAGGCAGATCAATTAATTAGCGACAGACAAACACTGTCATGATTGGAGCGGGGCGCTTGCTTTCTTTTTTGACATTCCTCGGTGCGGTGGTCTTCAAGATTAGATATTATCTTGTGAGTGATACATTCCCGTATCGCTGGCGATGGACTTTGATAGGTTCAGTAGCCGAGTATCTGTCGCCTCACAGGCTTTTGCGGCTTAGCAAATGGGATCCAGAGGGCAATATGAAGATGTTTCGGCTTCGGATCGACTTGACGTCATCTCCATTTCCGTCGGTGAGACACGTGAGAGCGGAAAAGAGGGAAAAAATGTTGACGTCTCGGAGAACCTTGTAGGTCGGCGCCGACATTTCTCTTGTAGCTGTCATCGTGTTTGATGTTGAGCATTGAATACATGTTTCAGAACTTTCCACGTGGTAATTACACGGAGACATGCTAATAATATGTTACGATGCTTCAAAACATCTTGATACATTTAAATGGAATTACTGAAACGGAGATGCTAAAAAGGGGAATTATGGTGATTTCCATTTACTATTTTTGCAGACAAATCAATTTGTTCCATACTTGGGCTTCCCGAAAACTCGTTTCTCGGAAAAAAACATCGAAGATATGATTACGAACCAATGGCGTTCATTTAATGAAATAGAGTAATAAAAATGGATTATCCTTCAACGAAAAAGATTTATAACCAATGAATACACAGTAAAGTTAATAAAGACTTTGGCCTTTAATACATTTTTAAGACAACGTGGACGTATTGGTTCGTAAACTGGGGAATGACTTCCGGTGTTCGTTATACGAATTAAGTTCTTTTAATTAAATAGTGTGTAAAGAAGATATTTTCTGGACTTAATAAGAGTATTTAAGTTTTATATTTACGATTTCACACTCGTGGTAAATAAAATACATTCAACGTTACATAATACAATGTAATAAATCTTAAAATATCAAAATGAAACTTGCATCAAAATAATAATATGAAGAAATGAATTGTTAAATTCAATATTATTGTCATATTTTGTATAAAACAACAACACAAATTATGTAAACTTTTGTGAAAATGTCATGGATACGTCCCAAATATATCACAAAATATTGAGGATTGCTTCAGCGTCACTTTTTCTTTATCTTTGCGCCTGACCTGTTGAATATTGAAGCAGCATTACATGTAGATGCAAATTTATCTAAAATTAGAACAACTTAATGTACGAACCGATTAGGATCACCGTTAACCTTTTTGTTGAGGAACAAGATATTGTTTTTATTTTAGTTAATTTGTCCATACGCTGGTTTTTATAACAATTAACCTCTCAAACATAGGTCTCTCCCTCTTGCTTCGTAACTATGGTTATACGGTTCACATCCCCCAACACGGGATTTAATCACACAATATGTCCCAGGTTTATTTGGATGCTTTTTTTCTTGGACATCGTCCGCGGTTGGATGACCTCGCCAAAGACCGCCTTGGAAGCGCCTACAGTCGAGAAGAAAAACAAAAGGAAAGCGTCGAAGACTCCCGAGAGGCGAGGTAATTGCTCATATTTTCCGGCGACTAGGCTCCGCTGAGCGGCGTAAGGTGCAAGGTCGCGGGAGGTCACGTCCGAGAGCAGTGGAGCGCGCACCCCTTCACGCGTTCGACCGCACCGTCGCTTACTGAAGCGTGCCGCGCGCTGCCGTCAACAGCGCGTTCGCCACCGCGACGATGAGATGGACGAAACAGGTCCATGGAGTCTGACTTAGGTGGCGGATCAGTTTAAGGACAGACAAAATACATTAACGTAATATATCCGTCAGAACGACTAGGGTAGACTACCCCCACAATATGTTTCAAATGATAGATCGGACCATTCTTCATCAACATTGTAATTACGTCTGTAGAACTTGAACATAATTATTGAATTAATTTGTATTACTGTTCTATCTATGCTATTTTTTTTATCATTTTCTGTGATTTTAATACCTTTTTCATACATTTGATTTTCAGTGATTCCGCGCCTCTGTTTTCGTATGGTGAATTTTATATGTATTATCGTAGTCTCTGTCTCATTCCTTGATTTTGTTTATGATCCGTGAATTCCATTTCTGTGATTTGTGAAAACTCACTTTCTCATTTCCGACTGGTAAAACTGTTACAATAATTCTTGACAGTAGTTGCCTGATGATAACCCACAGTGGGGGTCGCAACGTTGCATAGTTTCCTAATCGATATTAAATCTAGTCTGTAAATTTAAGTTCATTTAATTCAAAAATTACATTCTTTATCAAATGCCGATGAATTCATCTACCCATAAGCAGGAAAATTTTGAATTATTTGACTTTAAATTAATATTGGCTTGTATGAAGATTCTTGGGTCCGCTCTTATTTTTTTGATGTACCAATACAATTGACGTCACGTAACTAAAAAACTAACGAAAATATAATAAATAACGCAATGGCGTGAATGTTTCCCTAGCTATCGCGGTATTTAAAGGAATAATAAAAAAGTACATTATCGGAAGCGTCAGCAGTTATCACGCGACTGAAGATAATACGATTCTCGTCGAACATGGTCATACGAAAATCTACATTTATTACGTGTTTTGAATTCACAAAATAAAGTTTTGAATTATCAAGGACGTGAATTTTTTATTAATTCAGATTTGTAAATATTTCCATGTTTCGTGTACTTGGCTTCAGCGGATATAATACCTTAAGACTCTCGTAATGCGTGGGAACGCTCGAAAAATAATGAGATGCTAAGCTAGGTTTGAAAGAGTAAAGGCAGGTACGGGAAGGGTGAAAAAAATTCGAATGCTAGGATTTTTCTCACAACTCACAGTCTACTTAAATGGAACTATTTCTACTTTAAAATAATTGTATTTTTTCCTTTTCAGATTGTAGAAATTGGATAATATTGAAAATCACCTTCAATCTTGTTAAAATACACTGCGTACTTTGTGATTGTGATAAACGAACGGCGAATTGTGAACATAACATTTCCTTATTTTTGATTTTACCTCATAGGAGTTGAAAACAAAAGAGTGTAGTTCCTTTCACTGATGATTGGTAACAAAAAATTTCATTTCTTAAGGGTTTATTTTCTACCAATTCAATGATTCAATTACCCTATTTTCCTCTTTTCTGAAAAATCGCTTTTGTGAGTAATACCACTCCTTAAGTAATATATTTTCAAGTGCTCTACCTGTAACTCACTAAATGCCGAATGATACATTTGGGAGAGGATACACCTACAGTGTTTCCTAGTTTTCATGCGCTACCACGAGTTTTGGTTTCACGGCCGGAGAACGATATAAAGATTAAACAAAACAAAATGTATGGTGACAGGATCTTCAATTTTTTGCTTCTTCCGACAAATATTATTTAGTTAGAATCACTAGAAAGCAAATAATTAGAACCTTACAACTTCTTCTAGTGTATGAGTTCGAATTTGAAGGGTGAGTCAAAAATACTTCCCCAATCGACAAGAGAGTGATAAGGGATAAGTGTTTGGTATCACACAGATAATCCAAAGTATTAGAAACCAAAGAAGAGAGAGCAAGCAAAAGAGAATTGGGGTATTGAAAGGAATATAGATACCTGTCGATTAAACGAAGCAGTTTAAAATATTGTGGTGGGGCAGGTCGGATAGCTACAGTGAAGAAGAGAGACATGTAATAGCATGTGTAGTGTGGTGAGAGAAGGCAGGGCAAGGGAGGACCACGTCTGTGGTCCAGTGCGTTTTCCTGCTACAGTCAACAAAGTTACGACACGGGCAGTGGGTCTTGCGTGCCTCCAAATGTCGAAAGAAGATAGAATGTCCTAGAGCGCAGAGCCTAACTTTGATTTCGCAAATTTTACTCAGGCCGTGAACTTATGGGAAGTACTGAAGAATTACTTACATTTTCAACAAGTAACATACTCAGCATATCCTTATCCATCTTTTCTCACCGAAAAAACAAAACATAGGTATATCTAAATGTATCCTAGTTTAGAAAGTATTGCATAGAGTAAAGAAGGAACTATTTATTTTGAATATAATAAAAGAGATATGCATGAAAATGGACACCTATTCCTCTGAAGAAGATGAAGGCAACGAAATACTAGAGTAGGAAATAACTTGTAAATTCTGACTATTCAATAATAAGAATCGTCATTTGTGGGAATAGAATGATTTTTGAATGAATGATTCGGTTAATTAATTTTTCACCAAAAAGTGGATGGAATAAAACCGATCCTAATATTTCAATGTTGTAGCAGTCAGAAAATTATATCATGATGAAAAGAAATGTCATCATGATATATGTGCTTCAAAATACGCATACAGAAGGCAGAAATGAATGCATAAGGCATAAAAGGTAGAAACAGGCAGAAATGTCGAGTAAGAAATAAATAGTGGTTTAAACTGTATAATGACATGTTGTATTCTCTAAAAAATATATCGGCAAGGTAGTTCCTTTCTAATCGCCAAATTGCCAAACTATTAAAGAAATATTATTTTTGAATGTCGTAAATAAGTAATATAACGTTTTTAAGTTTTAATACAGATGTTTTAAGTTTCATTTTTTGACTTTTTGTGAAGAATGTGCTCAAAATACATATTATTGGTACACTGGCAAATAAAATGATCATTTTTAGGCAAACATCATTATTATTTAATTTACTTTTTGGATGCCGACCAGATGTAGTAATACATCTTCCAGAGAATTCATGAATCTTGAGAGTACTCCCAGAGGTTTGACGTGTCCCAGTAATTTTACATCACTAGTCGTGAAGCTGCTGTTTTTTTTTGTTTTTTTTTGTTTCAATTAAAAAATGTACTTTTCTAATTTCAATATAAAACCACAGGGATAAATAATAATAATAATAATAATGTAATTTTAAGAGTCAGATGTTAACATTCCCGAAAATCTCAAAAGCGTGTCATAAACTAGATCCGCTGATGACTCACTCCTGTCATCCTTGTATGCTGAGTGTAAAGCGAATAATATCGCAGGACATACACATGTCCCCGATGTGCTTTGAAATAAACTCTTTGTCGCTCATAAGAAAAAACTGCGACATTTTAAGAGTTGTTTTTCATATCGTTACATGAATCTTGTTTGTTCTTAAACGACCTCCAGGGAGAGTCATGAAAAAAAAATGTCCAAAATAGCGAACATAGAACTTCATTCCATTGTGCATTCCATTAAAACCTTGTTCATATAACCTGCGAGCAGAGAAATCAGTGAGCCCGGAGAATTGTGAGAGCAGATAATGGCACATAAAACTGACATATTGTGTTTTGATTTTCATAAAAATAAACGTAAGAACTTTAACAATAAACGCAAACTTCATTGTAATTGAAACCTTGAGCAGTGTCGTCTGGGAGGTAGTTTACGAACTTACTAGAATTCCTATTAAATCTGAATTGTGAAACAAACTATAAAGGAAATAGTGCATTGATAAAATATAACATTACGATAGAGTCCCTGTAGAGAGAATAATACTACCTTTGTGGCAATTGATTAAGAATGAAGGGAGAAAAAAGTTAGGTACACAAAAAGGAACCGTTACGTTCTGGAAATAAGACATAGTGATTGAGGGTTATTGAATAACATGTACAAGTTATTACTTACGTAGACATGAAACCCTCCAGCTAGTTGTTTACATAAGAGAGGATTAGGTCAAGGTTTTGCTCCCTTATTTGAGAACATTTAGTACAAGAAAGCAACATCAGAAGCAGAATCAACGAGAGGAAATTCGAGAAGAAGCTCGAGAAACGCATTCTATTTTTCGGGTCAGAACAACACTGCTATTTTTAGATGACAGTTCCATTCAGGTTTTTCAAACAACTAGCCTCGCTATTATTTTCGACAGATAGTAAAATTTTTATAAGACAAAAATATTTTTCTGCTGCAAAATATACGGTGAAACGTATAATATATATCAAACGTCTTTCAAATGTATTCCAGCATGCGATTTTTCATTGATTAAATCACGATTGTCTTCTTGAAGAATTACATATGACTCATTTTATGCTCAAACGTGATATTAAGTAATTTGGCAAGTCAGTATTTACATCGTATGAATCATCTAGTATGCTCATCGACAACAAAGGAAAAGAAATGAAAAAAGCGAAATAAAAACAAACCATGGTATGTTGTCGAAAAACTGACGTATTTCCATATATTCTTTTGTTAAAGAGTCATGTTGAATTGAATATTAAAAAAAAATAGTTTTTTCAAATTAAATGTCTCGGGTGACATCAAATCGTAAATGCCTCACTATTCGCAAAGGAAACAAACGACATAAGTAAGAGGTAGTATTTGGTCATTCGAAGCAGATATAATAATAATAAATTTATTGTCAAAAAACAGTACAAACTGCGTATGACCACGTGGAGGGAAAAAAAACTAATTTACTCTCCGGAAGCAAGCAAGGGACCATCCCATCAATTCCGATCAAGGGCCCTAAGGCCCTAATTTGGCAAGTCACGGAACCCATATCCGAAGCAGTAGCGCACCGACGAGGGGATGTGCTTAAGATAACTTTATTGTATGTATGTGTACAGAACAGGACGACCAAACATGTTCTTACTGTGACGAGACGAAAGCTTAGGCACGACTGAAACTGACCGGGTTTCTTTCACTGCGCGCATACACACTGAAGTTTATCGTAACCACCCACTGTGGTCTGTGCTCTACGGTCTCATGCAAGAGGTTCCGCATCATCGATTGGAATGACAAAGTATTGCTTGTTCATCGGTACTTCAAAAGGTAGTATAGTGTTGAAAACCTACGGAGCGAAACAAGCATTCGTCCCGCTTCGATATTTAATTCGAAGTCATGGAGTTAGAGAAGGACTTCTTGGACTGCGTTACCCGTGGAAGATTGAAAAGCTCACACAATGAAAAGGAGATGCAAATCCTGTTATTTAAGTATGATACAAAACAATTCATTACGCAATTTTGCAATTAGTCTCTTTAAAACATTAATGAAAGCATCGTAAATACTTATTCTTTTCTTAAATATTGTGTCTATACTATCTATTAATAATAAAGAAACTACAGCAGTGTGATCTGGTAGAGGCAAAGCATGGAAAACATATAGTGGTCGACCTCCTCAGCATGCTAATTACCCCAAAGCAGAAGATTTTTGACAGATTCAGCAAGAAACTAGATATGTTAAAAAATGATGAAAACTCGCGATTAGGCAGCACCTCTGCTAAACACCAGTTTCGGTGAGCCTCCCTTCCCAATGAAAAACATTTGGTTGACGTATGTTTCAAAACGGGTTGTCTGAGTACCAGATTTTCAAACTAGGCAATGCGAAGTCACACTGGAATGGTGAACCATCAATTCTTTACATATGTGGTGTTAATGGTGTTCCAAGCGATCTCGTTGAGATATTCCATTTCTCACTCAAATCCCCATTCCCAGCTTCCGTGTTGTCATCAGCGAAAGTGACAATTCATGGTACATATTCAGGCCGACAGCAAAAGTGACAATTCATGGTACATATTCAGGTCGACATGTTAGGAGATCATGCCAATTTTCTCGTCGCCTGATACAGATATTCCGACGGCAAGAGCTATCAGTACTATTGGAGGAAAATATTTTTCTTCCATCGATTTGAACTTCCTGCGTTACCTGCATGATGAGTATACCCGTCCGAATTTCAGCCCTCGCAGTGGCTACTTCGGAGAACTGAGATTATCCCGTGATCTCCAAGAATGTCCGAGTGAGATAATCAGTGACAATTCGAACACATCCTTTGAACAAGAATATAGCTCACCAATCTGTTAATACGCATTCACAATCCACATATTCACTTACATTATGACCTTTCATTTCTTGTGTTTTCTGTGTTTACTGCCGTTTAGAAATATAATTTCTGGCTCGTGATTCCCATGTGATTCCTAGTCATGCATTCGAAGTCCATTGTGAATTTCTATTGCCTTGAAAATCACAATTTGTTACCAAGTGATCAGTGAATCACCCACGTCTTCCACAAAAACCGTGAATCGTAGTCTTAGCCTCTACAGTTTGAGGTCCAAGGCGTGGAGAAAAGTAGGGTTCAGTACGATATCGCCATTCACGTTATTCAGCTATCGTGTAAAAACTAATTAGCATTTGTAAAGTTGAAAATACTCTCAACAGCGAATAAATAAAATCGTGAACAACGATGTGGTGATCGATGATGGCTGACTGTGAGGTTAATTTCGTAGAGCCAGCGAAACGCACAATTAGGAAGAATACTTCGGAAGTGAATGGAATCAACGTATGTAATGAACCCGTTATCAATATGAACGAAAAAATTATGCATGTCTATACCCCATAAACGTGCATATAAATAAGCTATATTCATTTTTAAACTAAATATTAAATATTCTAGCTTTTTTTGGTGGTATTCGTCTACCCCTATCTGTGCGCCAGTACATCACACTAACCCGAACTGTATGTATCGGTTTGTCTCATATTTGTAAAATCAGCTAACATCTCGGCACAAATCATTCGTAGATAAAAATTAGGGTAAAATGTACCAACTCATTCAGAGGAATGCTTGGAAATTACATACTTTTTAGTGTTGCTAGACCTTTGGCCACAGATACGTGCAGTCGACGCGTACATAAAACGATGCCATTGTCACCTTCATTCCACAAGTGAACAACCGGACAAACAGATAAAACTTCAGATTACCTTATCTGCTGTACATAATGGTGTACGTTGTGGTTCTTTGATACTGGCAAGCGAAACGTCGTGACTCATCAAAGCCAGAGAGATATTAAAATGTCAGTATTACAAGTAACTAAGAGCAAAAACGAATCAAATCCAAAAATATAAAAGAAATATTTCACTATCAATTCTTAGCAAATTCAACCCACACTTTTTAAGGCCGTAATTGATAGAACAGAGCTGAAGAAAAGCATTGTGCTATTTGTGCTTCGATAAATAAATAATAAAAATGACGAAAAGTTTTCTCTCAACAGAAACATATTGACATATTCTGGGGACAATTTTTTTATAGCAAACCCCACTTGAATTTCGAATAAAACTATTATTGCAATTTAATAAAATGAATAGAACCCTGCCACATGTGATGGCGTTCAACATAATGTATTGTTATTTCTAGGCCGGTTAACGGGCATTCTTCAAATTATTCTTTCCTTATCTGCGTTGATACACGTGTTAACTACATTTCGTCAGTGAATGTATTTTAACAATTCATTTCTTTATTTAAGCTCTCATAAGTCGTTTATTTTCAAATTAGTCGAACACTTACTCCTAACGAATGGGTTTCATCGACGAAGGAGTCAGTTACCTTGTTACAATATACATAAACAACCACGAAACTCAAGGAGTCCGCTTTTCAGCTAGACAATATGACGTAGTATGGCATCTACTTTCGAAATTTTCTATTGTGTTGGGAATGATTTCCTTAATAGAAAACGAAGTTAAATTCAAACCAACAAATACTTTTTAGCACATTTAATCCTAAATTTAAAAGAAATATAATTTATATTTTAGGGAAGTTACGTAAGTTGTTTCAATTAACGGTGACTTTGGTACAATGGTAAGTTTTTGACTCCTTAGATATTTTTTAAAGATAGAATAAATATAAAAATGTTTCAACATTTGTAAAATGTGGTACAGGCTTTTCTCTTAAATAAAAAAATTTAGTTTTCGTGTTATGAAAATAATTCTACATAATTCATTTCAAAATGCATTTGTGCAAAAATACCGAGGAAACTTTCCATGTGATCACACTGCCTTTAGAACCTTTTTGGCTTTCAGTTAGTTATATTGGGGCGAGTAATGTATCACTAGAAGAATGAGTTAACGCATAGATTTCATACAGATGTTTTTTAAAATAAATATTCATTTATCATGATTATTTTCGTCAAAAGAATCTTACACTGGGTAATTGTTTTACAAAATTTTCCCAAATACTTTGAAGAAAATGGGAATATTAATACTAATATTGGAATAATATAATATATTGGTAATAATATGTTTCTTTGCTCTCAATGGAAAATATTGTTTAAAAAAACATAAAAAAGCTATGTAACATGGCAACATTCGCGCTACAAATGAAATTATAAGCTGGGGCAAATAGAAACATAGTTCACTGAGAGACTTCTTTATTTTATCTTTCATCATTTGTACATGCGGTGTGAACTATTTTTTTCTTTAGAACAGTGACAGAGAGAACTTGCTTGACAACAAATATGTTGTGGTATTTCTCCAAGTTGTTTCTCGGAGACCACCATTTTTAGCGTATTCCGTTAGGTTCAGCCGACAAGGAAAGATTACCGAGGACTTATATGTCCAAGTTATACTGATGAACGTTCGGTGTCATTGGCGACGTTGGTCACCTAAATACGCCTGCCATATAGCTTCTTGCAGAAGGCGGAAATAACAACTAGTGCCCAAGGATAGGGCCCTGACACGGACATCCTATATCGTCACTGAGACAATCAGAAAAATTTGGCGATTTTACAACCGGGATCTGAAATGACGGTAAACAGTAAGAAACCAAAAACATTCTCATCAAATGATTTAAACTCAAGCAAGTTCCGTTATAATTTTAGTACAATAAACAGGGATAAGAAAATAAATATTTTTATTCATATTAAAATTTATGTGTACCGTTAGGCAGTTTAAACTAAGTACAACATGCATATTCTAAATGTGTTGGAGATATCTGGGTTTGTTTCAGATGTTGTTATTTGGACCCCTGTAGATTGTTTGACTCAGGAGTCCGTTTCTAACCTCCGTACTTCTAATAAATGTCTTGAGTCTGGAACTATCATGAGTGAAAAGTAAAAAATAAAAAGCTTTCGAATGACGTCAGTGTTCGAACCAAACCAAAAATATATCAAATAATGTCAAAAAAGGCCAAACAAAGGACATTTTTGTCGAAATTACTGATGTGAAGTGCTGATATTCTGGTCACCAGTTTCTTAAATGATATTACAAATTCTACCAAAATTTCAGGTCCCTACGTGTGGTGGGCCAACTGCAAAATAGCAAAAAAAAACGACTGAAAAAGTATAGAAAATACATAAAAATATTTGGTATAATTTTGGACTTTTATCGCGGCCGTATACTATAAAAACCACTACAAAATATTTTTGGTTAGATATAAGTATTTTATCATCTTAGCGATTTGTATGATTAGTTAATTTTGGTTTCAATTCACGAAAAGAAATAAAAACCCGAAAATCACAATTTTTTAGTATAGGAAACAATACCAAACTTAGGAAAGTTAAAGCATGGTTAATAATGACATTTAATCAGTAAATATGTATACACAAAGGGACAATGTCACTTGGCTAGGGGGCTCATTAGGGTGCCTTATCCTGGGGTACCCTTTGACAACTTACTATATAGGGTAATAGAGAAAATCTTAATACCGATTATCCTGTTGCTAATATGGAAATATCATTTATGATCTTGATACTTAACTTGATACTTAAACGAATCTCTTCACACAGGGCACTAATTGAAATTAAAATAGGTTGGTATCTCGTGGTAAAAATAGCTATCTCATATTCTGAAGTGATTACGCTGCATGCCACGCTACACAAACTCAATTATCTTGCTTGCCTTAAAATGCGAGTGGTATCCTGAAAACTAGGAGAAAGTTGCCAGGTTCGCCAACGTCCTTCATGATTTTCAGAGTGGGAGCTACAATAGGCTTTCGGATCTACAACTCATTGACACGGAACTAGAGGAATTGTCGAGAAAAAGGTGGAAGACAGTGACGAAGGTGTACTGTGCAAAAGACAAAACGCACAATACCTCAACAGAAGACCTGCACATGGCGGTCGTTTGTCCGCTTCCGAGCACAGCGGTACTCCTTGAGGTCCACATGAGTCAACGAGCATCGCCACCAAGGGAAACTACAATTGCAAGAGCGATAGGAATGTAATTATTATGTCTCCAATGACACTTCAGTGTTGAGTTCGACGTTGTAATTTGGATACGATTCGTTTAGATAGCATCACAAGGGAATTATTTAGAATGAAATTAACTGTGATTGAAAATTGTAACTTGATTTCTTCTTTTGCATTTTGGTATATCTAAAAATGTAATTACGTAAGTTACCCTTTCCTGTAAAATTATTAGTTACATATTTATTTTTTTATTATTTTGTGGGTGTATAATAGGAAGCCCCAGTCTAAAATTTATAAAATTCATAAATTATAAAAATCAGGAATATCAAATAAATAAAAGTTCATGATAAATTAAGAAGTAATTTGAAACAAGCCAGAAACAACACAATGGAATTCTGAAGAGTAACATTCTTAAAGTTCACTGTTATATGCAACATTAAAACTTGCAAGAACATAATTTAAAACAAAGGAAGATAAAACTCTCGAAGAAAGCTATACAAATGTTAAAAGACATAATAGTAGGACTTCACGGTCATATATGTCCATAAACGTGAGGGCGATACTGTCCAATAATAAATCATATGTGTTGAGATATTGGAAAAATAAATTCATCATTAAATTCTTTCTGGGGAAACGCTTAACGCTTAAAAGTAATTTAAAGATCTATTCTAGTAAATATAATCACAGTGATGATTAAATTGAGAGCAATTCCTTTCTTTTACTCCTGATCAAGTCTTCATACATTTCTGAACCTAGATTTTTGTAAAGAAATTAAATTAAAAATAATTTTATAAACTTGAAAAAATAGATATTTTACCGCTAATTGAAACAACTTATATTTGGCTTTATCGTAAAAATATTGTATCTCTCGTCCATATTCTGAAGGAAAATATCTACAACCATTGNCTACGAGACCACCTCAGAGGTCTTTGGGTTTCACAAGTTGAATGAGAATGATAGACGGACCCGAGAAGCGAACGGGATGGCGCAGTCGGTAAGCGCATGAGCGCGTAAAGCTCAAGATCCCGGGTTCGAATCCCGGTCCCGTCTACCATTTTCATTCGACGTAACATGATTAATCTGTTACCTGGCGGTGAGGTTCACCGCAATCCAAGAGATTTCTATAATTATACTTGTTCATTTTAGTACACTATATATAAATTAGTTAATTATTCGTCTATGACGACCACAACTGAGATCAGTTTTACAAGGGTTTAAACTTCTTACCTCGTGAAATGAGTTGGGGGTTTCTGCCTAGCTGTTAGTATACATTGTTGTATTTAAATCCCTACCGCTATTGTAAGTAGACGCAAGACGAGTCTCACCGTCACCCATCCATAGAGACTGAAACATAGATGAGCGTCATTATTCATTATTTTTGGTTCCCAAGGGAAATCGATCCCCGTCTACATCTCGAAACCAGGGACTCTATTTTCTAATGTTATATTTAGTCTGTTTTGTTTCAATACAAATAATGTTTTTACTGCTTAGAACTTCTTAACACTAACTGTACAAAATGAAAAATTTCAGTACTTTCAGGGCCTAAAAGAAGAAGAGCAAGAAACTGCTATATAAACTTAAATATACTCACAATTACGTAAAAGTGTTATTGAAAAGGGAATTCGATAATGTCAAATTTCATGAGATAAAAGTACTTTGTAATTTTGCTATTGTAGAATTAGAAATCTCTTAGATTGCGGTGAACCTCACCGCCAGGTAACAGATTAATCATGTTACTTAGAATGAAAATGAGAGACGAGACCGGGGTTCGAACCCGGGACTTTGAGCTGAGCGCGCTCATGCGCCTACCGACTGCGCCATCCCGTTCACCTCTTGAGCCTGTCTACCATTCTCATTCAACTTGTGAAACCCAAGAATACCCAAATAAAGTACTTCCTAAGGGAGTTGCCTCAGATGAGGAGTTTAGTCTCTACGAGACCACCTCAGAGGTCTTTAGGTTTCACAAGTTGAATGAGAATGGTAGACGGGCGCGGAAGGCGAACGGGATGGCGCAGTCGGTAGGCGCATGAGCGCGCTGAGCTCAAGGTTCCGGGTTCGAACCCCGGTTCCGACTTCCATTTTCATTCGACGTAACATGATTAATCTATTGTAGAATTGAAGTTTCTAGCGAGCTTATTTTCCGGAATACCTCAAAATACTGTTTATAATTAGGCAACTCTTAACGACCTTAGAAGTAAACTTGTTTATTGATTAATACTAATACACAATCTTTCAATCCGTATTTAGGTCATCCACATGTGTAAATAATGAATAAATGATAAGTTTATTTTTTCCAAAAAATTGAAATACTTCCAACAACGAATCAATTGTGAAGCGCATCTATGTTAAAGAGTTCTGCGGAGTCAGACCGCGCCTGCGCAGAGAGACAAGGTGCGGCGCACCTAACGCCCACAGTTCAGCTTCGGAGCACTTACACGGAATTACACAAGCCACACCCGCCGTTTTATCAAGTGCGCTTGCCCTAACACACGACGACGCCCGCCCACGCCCAAGAGACATGGCGTATTCACTACACGACGGCTTACAGGCCGCGGTAGCCTTAGCGCCTTCCAATTCGATCACCGCCAGAGAACAACTATTATATTTTTTTTCTTTTTTAAATCTCTTTAGTATGTACGTAACATAGTCATAAACAACAGATTTCGTGCAGTGTTGCCACTCGGAGCACAGGTTAAAACCGGTCAGTCACGGTCACTCCAATCGGATGACATCCAACTGGAGCGTAGCGAACACGATCGCCCCACGCCAGTTGTCGTCAACGGCGACATAGTTACTCCGGACAGACACCTTCAGCGACGTAGTTGCGCGATACACGTCATAACATGAGAGATAAGAGAAGAGTTACTAGTACCACATCCATACGTGCGGCCGAAGCATCGTGGCGGGCAGAAACCACCCACTCGACGAAATTTACGTAGTTCTAGTTCCGAAATAATTCTGTAGAAGATTTTGAAGGACCCAAAAAGGGTGAATAGGTAAAATTTTAAATTCTCGTGATTTTCAGCATATACTTGTCAAATGGTATTTTATTTGACAAATTTCCCGGATGTTATGCATTATTCTTTAATTTGGGTTTTATGTTTCAGCTTCAATCTCAAAGCTGATAATAAAATTGCTTCATAACCATGAGGATAATGTATTCTGTTTCTATTTTCCACTCATAAGGAGACCGTATAACAAAAGTTTTACTCTTAACAATTTATGATAGAAAGATTAATTTAAATAAATGATTTTAGTTGTTATTTTTAGGGGAGTTTGAAGATGTTTATTGATTTTTGCGACAGTCCCTATACATAACGTCTACAGTTCAGTATTTAAAAATGTGTATCAATAATAAGTTAAGTGGATCTGTAACGAAAGAAGTAAATAAGAGAAAGAAATACGACAAAGAAGAGGAACTTACCGTATTTTGGGGTGAAGGTGCACTGAGGTTACTTTTACCCCATTTAATTAGTTCCGAAAAAGCAAGGCATTTCCAATAATTAAAACTCATTACCACATCATTCTAGCTCTCAAGAACTGTGTGACCGTTTTAAATTTTGAGAGAGAGATCATTGAAAATCTCTGATAAGACAGTAATTATAAAATCAAATCGGCAAAAAATACAGAAAATAATTTTCTCTGTCCAATACGCGAATACTGAAGTGATATTCCGGCAGTCAACAACGAAGGTACGATTGAACTTGAGCCCCTCAGAGCGACAATCTGCAAACGCTATTACTATCACTGCAAACGCATTATGTCGATGCGGATCTTTGTCCTGCGAGGAATTTTGCTCCACCACATCCTACACCGAGACGAAATGTAATGATAAAAGTTTCTGACATTTTTCCAGCAAGAAATTTTTACATAATGATTTTTTTGTCGCAAGACTTATATGAAACACTGAAAGCAATCGAGTTGAAATGAGTTGGACCAATCCAGTTCCACTCCCTCAAAACTCTCACATATCATTGTTGGTTGTAGCACAGAAATGTTTTAGTATTTATATAGACATCTTCCCGTTCTCTCACCTGAATGAAATTTGTTGCCACTGGTTATATTGGTTTTCTTTATTCCAGCATAAAGGCCGTATCCCTTTTCAGCTATTAAAAATATTCAGGTATTATAGTCAGCAAGTACGCCGATGTTTTACAAGAAAAACAAAACTCGCGCTTGACTAAGAAATAAATTACTGTCTTCAATGGTTACGCCTATTTGAAGGAAAATTATCCAGATATCGCCATTCAATAGCATCATCAACTAATTTAATAGGCGTACCCGACGTAGCAGACCACTCTCTGGGTAGTAATCCGAAACGTATAAAACTACCATAAATTGGCACTTGTTAATTACTACTCGTTCGGTGGTTTAATCTAAGAAATAGCTCTAAATGATAAGGAACTGGTCTTATAGTCAACTAATTGTAAGTGCATTCCAGATACCTTACCTTGGGAACTTCGTTTCCCAATCGCTGTGGACAATTCTGTTGTGATTAACGTTTTAATGCTTACTTACGCATATTTCCTGTATAAATACGGAATACATTTCAAAATTAGTATTATTTTAGTTGCATTAACATTACGTCGCAGTAATTTTATACACTGTTGTATTTGTAAATGGGAAATGTAGCATGCTTATGAAGCTTATCTACATAGAGTGAAATAAGGTAGGAGTTGGGTGGTGGGCTATTGTTAGAATGTGGGCCGCTTAGCTGGGTTCACCAACAACTTGACCCACGTGATGGGGTTAGTAGAAGTAGTTAGTAATAGAGTTATTGATACTAGAAGGAGCTGGATAGAGGAAGTAAGGTTTGCTTTTCAGTAGTCACAGCGATGTGAACTGGGATATTAATGTGAAAAGCTACAAATTCTCTGGAACCATCGGGAATCGAACCCGGGATGACTTGGTGGTGAGTGACAACATACCTCTGGGGCCGCAGTAATTTGAATTCACGAGTCCGTAGCGTTCACAGGAACCATGGATGAAAGCAACTCGGGTTCTCACAGTGCCATCGACAGTTCAAGGGAACCTCGGTCTTCCGAAAAGGCATCGATCGACTCAGATACCATAAGGGGCGCAACGTAACTCCTGCTCTGGCTTCCGAGTCAAAAGTGATGGCGGGGTGGGCGAGAGAAGAGGAGATAAATAAACGCTATTCTGAAAACACATGTCTTTCAGAGTGAAGGGTCTACTTATCCGGCGCACACCTACATTTCCCCATCGACCATCGAAGAACGACGGAGATCAATGTCGAAGGGATGGTGAAGTCGTTTTCATGCGACCCTCCAACCCCATTAGCAGATCCAACCATAGTTTACAGACTGGCTAGTAGCTGTTGGAAGAGAGCGAGGGTTATGTTGCGCTGCTTATACCTTGACGTTCCACGGAAACTGTTGACACGTTATCTCGGGCTCGGCCAGTGCGCCATCCTGGGACTTTACTTCTTAAATACCTTTATTTTATAGTGTAGTCGAATTTTAGCATTTTCTTTTAAAAGAAGTAATAATTGTAGAACTTTTCTTTATTCCTGTTATTCTCGCCATTAATAAAATTATTACATGAGATAAAAATGTTGAAAATGCTATTAATTTATATTTAAAAATATCATATAAAATTAATTGAAGCTTTAAAACGTTCTAAGATTTAAGTACAGTCCTATCAAAAGCATTTCATGGGTAATTTTTCTAAAAAAGACTTTTCCACAAATTAAATGTTTGAAAACATTTATAATTATAAATTAAATGTTTCACTAGTATTTTTTATGAACTGTAGTGGTGTTACTCCGTCAATGGTAACAATCTGTGCTTATCCCCCACCTGGGCACCTATCCACGATTGTTCCTCTACTGAACTGTTTCTTCCATTTAGCTGTATCACGCTGCGCGGCGTCTTAGTGGTATTTTATCTACCGAAAGGGTCGCCGGAAATTTCAAATCTTAATCGGCCGCTGGAGGATTTATTAGAAAAATCTCACTAAAAAAACAGTTTCGTCCAAACCCTGTTGAGATTTACATTCAAGAGAAGAGAGTGTGGAATGAACGGCTGTTTGTTAAAGTCACCGGTCGATTGTAATTTGAAATGAGATACGAGGAATGCAAGTAATATTTATAAGTACATTTGCTGTATTCCTATAAAAGCGTGTGGAAAACAGGTAAATATTGCATCGCCACATAGTAAGGTTAAAAAAGAAGGAAACGGCGGCAGTTTGTCGAAAAACAAGTCGAGACGCTTTCTTGCTATGCACTCCAGGCAGAATTCATTTCATGCAAGGACTTCGTGAATGGAACCATTGTAAAACGCGAGCAATTTGTCAACCAGTTTAAGGACTTCCATGTTTTTCGTCGCGAAGACATCAAACACTACCCTTGAAAAACGGCTCGTGATGAAGGTCACCTCAAGTCCGAATAAATTAGGTCGTGATTGACATAGTGTATATGTAATGATGGTATTTGCAACGTGCGCAGACAAGTGGTTGCAATAAGATTGGAGGAAACTGTTGTAATGGTGTTTAATATTAACCTCGTTGACAGTGAACTATTTGCCGTTCGTTGTGTAGTAATTTAAGAGAATGAGAAACTACATTATAACGGTAAATGAGCACTAAGAAGGAATATGAAGGGATAAATGTGGAAGTAGACGTAAAGTACGTTGAGATCTTGAGTACGTTAATTTAGATTTATAATGAGGTGCTTAGTTCTGCTTTTGCATCATGAGTTGATTGAGAATGGTTGAATTGTTTGGTCACCGCGAGATAGTGCAAAAATCCTCACGCCGATGGGGCAAACGTCCGATCCCTTTTGAAAAGTCCCCAAATTCTCCCTATTCTCTGAGTATGGTCTTCATTATTGACTCTTTCACTAATAACTCTACAACAAAATTACGGAAATTGGTTTTATGACAGCAGTTCTGTTTCCTTTTTTATGTCTTTACTGAGGAAATAAACTTTATTTTTGATGTTTTCCTTACATTTGTCGTTGTTGTGATAATGTGTTTTGTTTCTTGTGAGGTAAAATTCCATGTTATTGCGACTCATGGGGCAATGGCCCGGAAAACATGTTTGCTAAAATTTGAAGCAGAAAAAAGTTGGAGCTCTTTTCTGTCAAACCTCAAACGTATACCTCAAGGTCAATTTGTCTTTCCTGCTGACAATTCAATATATGGGTTAGCATAAACCGATATAATTTAGATTTAGTATATGTTATTTTCTTCGTTGAATTTTAAATTGCACATAAATGGACGGCGCATAACATTATAGTACGATATACATATGTCGTTCCTTTTATCCAGAACTGATGATGCATATCAAATGAATTGATGATTTCTGTTCCCGATTTTAACCTTCATTCCTGATTTGAAGCGGCTCTTTTTTGTAATTCGTGCATATGTGCTTAATATTTCAAATGCATGATTGTAGATCAATAAATAGGCATTAAATATAGCGATTTCTTTTAGGTCAAAGGAATTGGACGTCAATACTTGTTGGTTGTGGAGAAATATGAGTAAAATCATAGCTATGGAATTCAATGCTAAGGACCGTTTAAGTTTGCAACAGAAAATTATTGTGAAAGATTCTGTTCATTGATAGCCGATACCTCAGATAGTTCATAATTCTATTATACTCTTCAAGGCTATTCATTCCTACTAAACCTCCGTGGTATTTCATAATGCGTCGTTGAGGATTTTTTCGTAACAGACGATTATGCGCGTCGTGAATACTGACACGTATTTACTGAACGTGATTTGGATCAATAAGTCGGCTGCACCGGATTCTGTAGATCGCAGAATTCGTTTTTCGAGTTGAAATGTTCAAACAGAATACGACGTATAAAAAGAACAAAAACTTCATTGGTTTCAATAATTTTCATTTTTGTTACAAGTAAATTATCCAAATCAACACTATTATTGTAATATACATTGAAGTATAAATGATTAAAAAATTTAAAACTTGTGTTGTTCTTATTTCATTCTTGTTGTATTCGTCCAATTCTGTGGCCCAAAATATATGTAGGTTTAGCACGCGAATTGGAAGATACTTGCGCGCAGCACCTTTACTTATCTTTGTATAGGGATGCGTTCCGGAAGCACAATTGTTGTACGCGAAACAGTGGCTCAGTGGTCAATACCTCCATGTCCAGTACTCGAGATCCACGGGTCCCCTTACCGTCACCATTTTCATCTGGCAGTAATTGTCGAACTCTATAATTCGGGGCTCCGTCAATCTAAGAATTTTTTGTGACTTCTTCGATTTCGAATAAGCAAAGTTCAACTTTTTGGTTTTGGTATTGTTGTTTTTTAAAATTATGTCTTGGTACCTCGTATGTGTGTCCTTGAGCGTCTGCATATAGAGGAGGTGCTCGTTGAGTATTTTATCGTGACAGACAATTATGCACGTCGTGAATACTGACACTCACTAAACATGATTTGGATCAATAAGTCGGCTGCCGTCCCCGTGTTTCTCTTAACATCCGCAGGGTGTGCAGAGAATCCAATTGACCTAATGGCGATGGTCGCGACAACGTGCCCCAGTGGCCAGTCACCTGCCTCATCCAGCGTCCTGCACAACCCCCCTGCGATCACAAGACTTCGATTACTCGTTAACAACGGATCCATGATACCAACTACCGAGAGGCGAACGGGATGGCGCAGTTGGTAGGCGCATGAGCGCGTAGAGCTCAAGGTCCCGGGTTCGAATCCCGGTCCCGTCTCCCATTTTCATTCGACGTAACATGATTAATCTGTTACCTGGCGGTGAGGTTCACCGTAATCTAAGAGATTTCTATGTTTGTGAACCAGAAATGGAAAATAATATCCAAATCAAGTACTTCCTAAGGGAGTCGCATCAGATGAGGAATCTAGTCTCTACGAGACCACCTCAGAGGTCTTTGGGTTTCACAAGTTGAATGAGAATGGTAGACGGGCCCGAGAGGCGAACGGGATGGCGCAGTTGGTAGGCGCATGAGCGCGTAGAGCTCAAGGTCCCGGGTTCGAATCCCGGTCCCGTCTACCATTTTCATTCGACGTAACATGATTAATCTGTTACCTGGCGGTGAGGTTCACCGTAATCTAAGAGATTTCTATGTTTGTGAACCAGAAATGGAAAATAATACCCAAATCAAGTACTTCCTAAGGGAGTCGCCTCAGATGAGGAATCTAGTCTCTACGAGACCACCTCAGAGGTCTTTGGGTTTCACAAGTTGAATGAGAATGGTAGACGGGCCCGAGAGGCGAACGGGATGGCGCAGTTGGTAGGCGCATGAGCGCGTAGAGCTCAAGGTCCCGGGTTCGAATCCTGGTCCCGTCTCCCATTTTCATTCGACGTAACATGATTAAGGGCGGTGAGGTTCACCGTAATCTAAGAGATTTCTATACATAAATCCCTTTGAACTTTTCCCACTCGTGGGAACATTTCCGATGAGTGGGAAACGTAACATTGCCACATAGCAAAAATTTTAGCTACATGTCCTCTCTATTCATTTATTTATTGAAATATCATTCATTACATTTAAATGTTACATTTTTATTATTTATAACAAACCTTAATAAAAACAATAAGAAGACGCTTAATAAAAATGTAAAATAAAGAGGATAAAAATATTTTTGGTTTAATTCACTCATCAAATAATCTTTATTGCCAAAAATTGGGGATAATAAAAAAGGTTACTTAATCACTACTTTATTACTTCAAATTTCTCTATTTTATCACTTCTAAAAACGCTTACTTTGTACGATAAGGAGAAAAATTCGAATAATTAGATTATTCAGTAATTACTTACTAGAAATAACTTGAAATCGTAATTCTCGTATATTTGCTATCCTTGGTGTTCCTAAAAGCACAAATATGTGGAGAGTACCACGAACAGGTCACTCGCGAATATTCGCCTATGCTCGGTTTCCTTTGATGTGTCTCAAAAGACCGACACTCTGCGGGAAAGGGCGAGCTCCGGTATTCGTATTGCGAGGAATAGCGAGCAACCCATCCACACTAGTCGCTATTCGGCGAGCAGTTGTTCGGGGATCGCTGAATAGCGAATGTGTGGAGCCGCCTTAAAGCAGTCTCTTTTCAGGTACATATGTTACATAAAGCAAATACTGCATGCAGCAAAATGCTACTCGTAGCAAACTCATGAAAGTGTGTAGCAAAATGTTATATAACATTTGCTACATAGTGTAAACTCACCTTTACAGATTATTATATTTGTTTAATTTTATTCCCGACTCAGTTGTTGAAAAAATAAATATAAATAGCGTAAGTTAGACCCGTTTGTAATTGTTAGGATTTGGTACATAAAAATTCAGGAGTAGTTTTGGTAATTCGTATTATTCGAAATCACATCATTCCGATTATCATGAAATTGCTGGTGGAGTGGAGACACCACTCCCAAACTTCGTAAGACCCAGACAGTGCTTCATCTATAGAGCAGGCGGATGTGCCTGATGAGATAAGGTGTTAATGACATGAGTACTGCGAGACGCGCCGCTGTGAGCTCAGCGACCGTCTATCTGTCTCTTGTATCACGTGGCGCGTTTACCGTCTCCGTCCACATAAACAAGGCCTCGCAGGTTTGCCTTCGCAAATATCAGCAGGGAACAAAGTTGAACAAACTTAGAATAATGCTATTGCTAAGTTATGGAGGGGATTTCACTGGAAGATATAAGAGAGAATGGCTTATTTTTAATACTTTTTCTCTAAAATCATTGTTTCTTTATCAATGGACCATGAAATGAAATGTTATCTTTAAGACCGAGTGATTTTTGAAACTCCACAGTCGGCAGTGTGAATGTATTCCACGTATAAAAAGATACTTAAGTGTAGCAATACATATAGCGGAATACATACATGGATAGACGAAAATATATTTCTTTCACGAATTATTCCACGATATTCAGGGCGTGAGCAATATGATATGGGAATATCTGATCTCAGAGAATCGGTAGAATGGTGACTGTACTCCGTGATCGCCTGCAGAGGAGATGAATCAAGAATTACCTCACCTCGAGTATTTGATGAGATAATTGAGAGAAGAATCTGACGATTGTATAAGAGAGGTCTTTCACTTGGTTGGAAGGTGCTTCCTTTGCACTGTCTGACACATGTTTTAACACGGCATCAGATACTAAAGTAGTACGATGCTTAAAGTAGTACGAGGCCTTCACAGAATTCAGTGAACGCTCATTCAGTTGAGACAGGGCCAACCAGTGTTACTTGGTCTCACTCTGAGTTCTGAGCTATGATGTGAAATGTTGGGATGCCATGGTTTTTGACCATGTGATGCCAACACGGAAGACTTATACACTATAAATTATAGAACTATCAAAAACACTCTGGTCTCGAAGAAAACTATTTTAAATGTGCCCAAACTTCGAGATTTCTTAAACGATTGAGGCGTAAAGAATTAGCTATTCTTTGTGATATGGGGAAGAATACGAACAGTTGTTCCGAGAATGGAGTTGGAAGAAGACTGTTCTAGAGTGTTCATATGGAACGACATGTATTCGTAAGACACTAAGTCTGTATGAGTCGGACTGTGAATTGAGTATGATGGGAGGGTGCGCAATGAACGAGTGGATACTGGACAGTCTGAAAAGCTGAGATTTAAAGCAGTTGATGAGAGGAATAACAGAGGGTGAGAGTTTTTGCGTTCTCTTATTTTTGAGAAGAAGAAGTTCATCGAGGAAAGGGGTTAATTTCAATTTCAAATTAAGTTCACAATGTTTAGAATTCTTTTTAGTTTCATGTTTCAACTTCTGGAACACCTATCGCTGGCACGATTATTTACAAATATCTTCGCCGTTGTAATTTATATTTAGGACATCGTATACATTTCATTTTTAACGCTCCTACCTATAAATTCTGAGCTGACAGACCTTCGAGACAACACATAAGGAAACTGGTGTTCCATGTGTTTGTGGTAAATCGACAATGAAATCTCCTTCTCTATGTGGTCCCGAGCGAACGTGCAGACCTGACATGTTGACTTTCCTCCAAAACTGGCCTTACGACTCTGATAATCTTTTGAGTGTATGACGATACAGCTCCACAGGTAAGCGATAATGAAGACATCAAAGCCCTTGCCATATGCATTCACTGTAAATTCAACTTGATCTCTGACTCCAGATCATCAAACACTCCTGGTCAGTCACGTTCTAGGTCAGCCGGCGTATTTATTACTCTCTCACAACACACCACACTTTGAGTAACGACTACCTATTATTCTGAAACATCTATTCCTCATAACCTTGCAAAATTTTATTGGAGTAATATCTTTCGTTCAAAAGTAACTGACAGCTGATAAATAAACAATTCTTGTGATTGGTGGGACATGGCCAATCTCTGACTCTAATTTTTCAAAAAAATCAAACTTGGAATAAAATTTACAAGCATTTATGGCTATTCTTCAAAAACTTTAGTGAATGTTGCAACATTGTTAAATAACATACCAAAAAGTTTCAAAATCCATTTAGAATCGACTTCATTGGTTACTAGAAATGAGCTACTTTGCTTCATTTTATTTTTGTTTCTGATACATAACAATGCATTTACTGGAAAATGAATACAGACAAGTTTGATTTTTGTTGGAAGAATCTAGAGACAAAAACTGCAACAACGATCTCTCTACACTAGAGAATAGTAGTAGAACGCAATAACGTTGACTAGTCAGATGACGGCCACTCATCTCTCGTAACTCCGCTTTGACCTCTGACCACGAGCCATCAAACGCTGCCGGTCTCTCGCCCTCCCACACTCACGACCAGTGAATAACTCAATTAACTGCTCATTATTGTGACGTGTTGCGATGAGCGTCGTAATCAACTTTTAATCAAGGCAATTCGACAGCGAAGAATGTCGACTAGGGTCGCTGCTCCCTTCGAAGTCTCCCCCGCAGCTTAAAGTGAGTTTCACATATTCGAGGGGTCAGCAATACAAAAAGGACAGTTAGGGGAAAAAATACGACACTTTTTGAAAAATATATCTTTAAAAGAAAGGAGGGCTCAACTCAACATAATGATTACAAAAATTCGGCGACAGAAATTCATGTAAAATATTAAGAATAGAGCTTCCTCGCTCCAATTTTAAATATTCATANCTGAACAGGATCCGTACCTCACATGGAGTTTGCCAGGATCTCCTCTACAAATGGGGTAAGATCTCAAGCCCTCAGTGTGATTGTGGAGCCTCTCGACAGACAATTGACCACATCGTCAGTGAGTGCGAAATCAGATCTTACCCAGGACCAAAATCGGACTTTTACGAAGCGAAGCATCCTGCCATTTCCTGGATGGAAGGCCTAGATGTTAACATTTAATATTTGTGTTAAGTGCTTAGATTACATTGTTCTAATTATAACAGATTATGCTTAATCTATGTCCAAGTGTAAGCCAAACGATAAATAAATAAATAAGCATAGTGCGTTTCAATTCTCGATGTACTTCAATAATACCTGTACATTTGAAATATGACAAACGGAACAACAGTTTAAGATCAGAATAAAATTGTTAAAACCAAAATACTAATTATGACGAAATCCCTTATGAGGAAATCAAATTATACTTTATCCGTGAAATTTCGCACTACTATAGGAAACATTTCTCGGTAATCCAGAATTTCGCACTCGGTAATTTCTCCTGTGCAAAATCTGAAGAAAATTGTCGACCTCAGTATGTAAAAATAGTAAGTATGTATGTAAGCAAAAATGTTTATGTTAATGACGAATTGGCAAAAATAAAAGACATCTTAAATCAATATTACAAGTAAAATATGGATCGGTTGGACGCTACTTGCATTTTTGGAGGAGTGCTTTTGTTGTGTGAGACTTCTTGAAAATACCGTTTGAGGAGTGCTCTAGAGCTCTTTCAAACCTTAGATTTGTTGAAATGCAAATCTATATTGTCATCACGTTCCGTGTAGGGGAGTTTTAACTAATCTCAAAACATTTCGATAAACCGTTCACATACAGCAATGTTTAAGGTACCGGTACTAGCCAAGTGTTCATAATAATTTATGAAACTTTAAATAATTTTATAAATTATTCTTATATAAAAATAGTCATTATAACAGAAATTATAATTGAAGTTTCATTATAATTGAAACATTTTATTTTAAAAACGGTCTCTAGTTTGACTAGAGTTCTTTACTTTTGTGTTGAATAACTTTCTTAAATGTCTGGAAAATTAAGAAAAAAGCATAGAATTCTTTTTTATATTAAAATGTGACACGTGTGATAATTCTTTTTATACCCATTCCATTAGAAATTATATGGGAAAATATTTAAAGACTATCCCTTCAGAGCATTTTTAATAAGACCCCGTGCAACTTCAAGATGGTTCTTTTAAATGATTACGCCCCACAACTATGTGACGAGTTGATGGATAATCGTTTATTCTCTCATTAAGATCTATTAAGGACATTGAAAAACAGTTGCCAGGTTACTCATACTACTTTAAGAAATACTGAGCTCTATATACACGTAACTTGTATATCATCACAATTTTGGAAACGATCCAATGCAATCAGAGTGGATATCAGTTTCTCAAGTTGGAATAGATGGCGGAAGGTGTACGAGCGAGGGCGCGGGGTTAATGGGGAACAAGCTCGACGTACGAGCGTCAAGGGTGTGAGGTTGCGGGGGAGCGAGTCGTGACTGGCAGGGAGTCAAACGCGCCAGACACTCGGGCGTGGGAAATACGCGCGAATCACAGAGAAGTGTTCTGCAACTGAGGAATCAATCATTAATCCGCTTCACATTTATCAGATCTGCACAGATCTGAGAGTGAAAGAATTCATATGAGTTGTGTTGAAAAAGTCCGTGCTTTGAACGCAAATTGCAACAAAAAAAAACACCTCGTGTGGAGATCAATGTATACTTTTCATATTAGTTTTGAATACAAAAGAAAAAGGAAAGCGAAATAAATTACTGGAAATTCGATTTGTCCTCACCGCAAAGCGTAATTCAAATGATCTGAAGTTAACTGAAAATGTACGCACTTCAAAAGAGTATTCGGAATTTACTTTCCATCGACAAAAAATTGAAATGCGAATTATTTTGAAATGCGAAACCACTCTGCACGTTTTCCCACAACAACCCACCTTCATTTTTTTACTAGAATTCAAATGACCATGTGTTTAAATTGAATTGATAATAAAAATATGCAGAAACACATTTTCAGAAAAGGGCTGATTATGCCACGTATTCTAGAATTAACCAAAATTAGCGAAACTGCTGTTACGCAGTAATACCATCCCAATCTGTGTAGTTAGCACCCCTACTTTGTCATGAAATTAAATAAATTGTTCTGTAATTTCGTGCTACTTATATGCTAATTGCGCTAATGAAAAAGTTTGTGCTCATTCGGATTCCAGGAAAATCGGATGACAAAAGTGGGGATGCCAGCTTAACGTTCAGCTAGCACCCTACATTTGTCTTTTTTTTTCTTTCCGGACGAGCAGAGAATTATATTTTTGCACACACAATAAGCACAAATCTATACAACAATTTATTTCATTTATGACAAAGTTGGGGGCAAAGATGAGAACAAAAGAGAAAAAACTGAATATTGTATGAAGTATCATAGCTACGTGTGAAAAGTATTTGAGTGAAAAATTATAAACTGGAAAGAGTGAATCAATTAAATTTTATCACAATTTGGACAGGAATGACATTTTATGAAAGTATAAAATGTATTAATTTTGTTTTAATGATGATATCAAAACTTCTTATCTTCTAGAAACGTCAAACGTCCGGGTGAATGATACACATAAAAGTTTTAAACGCGTCATGACTGGTATCATTTACTCATTGAGAGGGTTGATCAAAAGTATAAAGACATCTGCCCGATATTATATTATAATTTCTGAATTTTCATTGGCTGTTGTATTCATAGAGCGCATCATTTAATACAAGAAGAAATGAATACTTACACTCTATTCACACTCACCACTGCAGTGTGTAAATATAAGTTAATTTTTATATTAGTAGTTAACAAAATTTGGTAAAACATGAGAATTTTATATTTATTGAGACACTTTCATTCACCACATCTCCATATACCATGTCCTCTCGTGCTGATGAAAATTGTAAAAAAGGAGTAGGTCTTGGAGATTAGAAGATTGTAGAAAGGGCAAATGGTATTTGACAGAACACATATTAGTGAGTTGCCCACAAAATCTCCTACAAATCCTAACATCAAAATCTAAAGAAGGGAAAAACGAAAATGGTTTAAGCCTGCATCTTGTTCGTTTTTCTATCGCCTAGCTTGGTAAATGTCAACAACTGAAGGTTCACAAGACACCACGTTTCTGTCACCGCTGCATATTCCTACTTCAAAACAGTTTTTCAACTCTAATCTAACCTTACTTCATATTACATTCGCCAAAATTGATAAAATTTCAAAGGAAAAAATTCTAAACAAGAATGAGGGATGAAAATGGAATTATGAAACTTGTCCTCGGATAAATGATCGGATAAATGATGTCAAACCAATTTCAAGAATTGTAAAATTGAAGTATTGTAACATTGCTTTCCTGTTCAAAGAAAAGAGAGGCATTGCCTACATGAATTACAAATAATTAACACTCCATTTCATACTACTTCACCTCTTCACTATGCAACTTCTGTACTTATGGATAATGCTACCGACCGCTGGGAAACAACCGTGAAACTTACTGGTTAATGCAACAGAAGGTGTTTAATCATGGTTTTGGAGATTTTCATGAAGTATTTCGGATTGGTACAGACCTTTTTGGTGAAGATGTGAACAGCGGTCGTGACAGGGAAAACGACTTGGTTAGTGAAGATCATAAATAATTCTGCTGTGGTACCAATGGAACTATGGTGACTCGTCTACAAATTTCTTACCCAAAACCAATGTTGAATGAATAAAACTTTAAAGAAGACTTAGATTATTCACGGTTATACATTTCATTCATTTATACGTAGTTGATCCATTTACATGCATGATCGATATGGGAGCATGCAGGATTACTGGACACTTGTAGAAGAAATGTTACAGATGTTATTTCTAGAGAGGGCAAAAACCGGAGGTAATGACCTCAGAGAAAGCAGTTGAGACGCGATATGGGACGCTCATACTTACTTTCCTTCTCGATAAAAGACACATCACAGATAGGCATTGTCCTCGTCCCGATAACGTTCTCTTATCCTGTGTTCTGATACATGCGACCGTCTCCGCTTAAAGCGACGCACTTGCTGTTTCGAATGGAGCGTGCAGTATTGAGAAAAATATACTTGTTTCAACGATTAAACATTTTAATTGGGATTGGTAAAGTATTGTATGTGAAAATTACTAGGAGAGCACTGTACTAAAATGCCGTTGTGGTCATCCATTTTTCAAAGAAAAATAGTATAACTGAACACGTAAAATATTTTTTGAAATAAATATGATCTGCTATTTATTATTAGATTGAATTTTCAATACTGGTTAATATAATTTATTATTACTTCAATAATATCACACGTCTCGGTACTGGACAATTTACGTGTGCTCCCCTAATAATTGCATTGAATAAACATTTCCTGTAATTATGACCAGAACTGAAATAAGATCGAAATAAACTTTATTGTCAAAAAAGCAGTTGCAAACTGGGTATGACCACGTGGGGGGCAATAAACTAAGTTACTGTCCGGAGACAAGCAAGGGATAATCCAATCAATTCCGATCATGGGCCCATGGACAGTGGCGGATTTAATACTTACAAAAGAAATTATTTAATAAATACCTACTGTTATCCATTTATAATTCAAAATAAATCGTAGATATTATTGCAGTAAAAATTCGAGATTTATAAAACAAAATTATTAATGACATTCCCAGTCGAGGATAATCCGGCACTACCCGGAGGAAAACCGGAGTAAAACCCGGGTCAGGATGGGGCTTCAGAGATAATGTACACAACCGTGCCAAGGTTTCGTACATTTAGATATAAACTATTAATAAACAAAAGGAGCAAAATCAACATCTATGAAAAAGGAATTTAATCAATATCTGGAGTATAATAACAATGGCGTGATAAAGTATAGGATATATTAACATCACTTACGTCATCCGAAGTCATGTGGAAAACAACTTTTGTTAGTAAATTGAAACTCTCATTAACTTCATTTATTAAAATCTGTAAATTCATTCACATTATAGAAACAATGGCACATTAAACAGCTTTTAACTGCGGATTTAAAGAGATTCAATTTATTTATATCTTTTAGATTTTTGGACAGGGAATTATACAAAATTATTCCTGAATAATAAGGGCCTCTTTGGCAAAGAGTTGTTGACACGCCGGGACGATGAACATTAGCCTTATTACGAGTGTTACTTCATATTACTACATATTACGAGTATTACTTCATAAATGTATATGCAAGGGAGAAGGAGAATATTTAATTCTCTAAATAAAGGATTACATGAATATCGGGTGAAATTTACATATAATCCGAATTATTCTCTTTTGAATTCTAAAAGTTTGAATGCTCGGAGTGGATTGACCCCAGAAGATGACGCCGTACCGTAAATGAGACCATACATTTGCAAAACACAGGCAGCAAGAAATGTGTTGACTAAAAAGTTGGCTAATATTCAGAATGCATAGCATATTTTGCTTACTTTGGAATTCAAATTATCAATATGGCAATTCCTTTCGAGGTTTTCCTGAATATGAAGCACAAAAAATGTTGTTATCTTGACAGATTTTATTTGCGAAAGGGATGTAGAAGGAAGAGATTTCGTTACACTATTGCGAAATGATATGGATACTGTTTTATCAGTGTTAACGATGAGGCGATTTTAATGAAACCAAGACGAGAGGCTAGATAGAGCTTTTTCCTCATTAACATGTGAAAATAGAAGATTTGTGTCATCAGCAAAAAGAACCACTTTGTAATCGAGTGTGGTGGATGACATATCATTTACGTACAATAAAAAGAGGATAGGACCTAAAATTGAATCTTGAAGAACTCCGCAAGTAAGTGGCTTTGTTTCTGAAAGGTAATATTGATTTACTTTATTTTCAACATGGGAAATTTCTACTTGCTAATGCCTATTTTGCAAATAGAAAGTTAGCCATTGATGTGGCAATTCATGAATGCCGTATGAGTGCAGTTTTGAGAGAGGACTTTCGTAATCGATTACAACGAATGCTTTCGAAAAATCAAGAAAAATACTTTGTGGATTATTTCCATGGTCAAGAGAATTGGTTACATCACTTCGAAAAGAAAATATGGCGCTGTTAATTGAAAAGGATTTCATGAAACCGTGCTGATCGTTTGAGAGAATATTATTATACGATAAGAAGTCTAAAAGTCTCTTATGGAAGAGTTTTTCCAGGATTTTTGAGAAAGTTGGCAATAGTGATACGGGTCGACAGTTTCCAACATCACGTTTATTTCCTTTCTTATGTAATGGTTTCCCTTTAGCTATTTTAAATACGTCAGGAAACACACCTTCTGGCAAGGAGCTATTGAAAATAGGAGTGGGCGGATTTAATATAACGTGAGAGGAAGATTTGACTATAAATTCAGGTATGTCATCTGAATACTTATTTTTAAAGAACTAATGACACTCATAACTTCACTAGAGTTAGTCTCGGAAGTGAAAATAGAATGCGGTACGTGTGTGGATGTATTTGGCGGACACTGGTTTTGAGTTACTGATTTCGATATTCTACCTATTTTTGAGAAGAAGGAATTAAATAAATTTGCGATGTCCTTTGGATTTGATACAATTTTGCCATCGTCTAGTATGGAAATGTTTTCTTGTCGATTCTCTGAAGGGGATGTGTAATTCTTTATAATATTCCACCAGGTTTTAGTCCGGTCGTTCGATTCTATTATCTGTCTGTCATTTTCCATTACTTTAGCTGCATAGACGACTTCCTGAGAATGGATTTACATTTACGGAAACAATCATAAAATTCGGGTGGTTGGTAATTGAGTTTTGAAAGATAAAATAAATGACGTTTGTTTTTGGAAAAATTTCTAATCTCTTGAGTTATCCATCGATTGTGGTTGTTTACTTCAACTAACTTGCGTTTTATAGGAAAGCAAGAGTTGTAACACTTTAAGAATATTGAAAAAAATACATTGAATTTATCGTTGGTGCTTTCACATTTATATACACGTCATCCCACGTTTCCTGATGTAAAAGGTTTTTAAAAAAAAAAAAATTTTTCGCTGAACAGTTTAGTAATCTTGTAGAGGATATTTCGTGGTTTTAATTTATCTTCAATAGTTACTATTTGGGCAAAGTGGTCGCTATACCTCGGTTTAAATACTTGAGAAGTATATATGAGTCTATTGTTACAATTATCTGGTCCAGCAATGTTTGGGATGAACCAGAGATTCGAGTGGGGTCGATTAAGATAGAAACATGATTGAAGGAACTGATTAGATTGTTGAATCGATTCTTTGGATTGTGCGCGGAATTCGATTCACTGAGGAAATCAATGTTGAAATCGAATATTGTGACAATATTAGTAATTTGTGAGTAGAGGGTGTTAGCATTCACAATAAACAGGTGGTTCATACGACTTTCTTACCCTTAAGTGAGGGATGCGTGGATATGGCGAAATTAATGTGGATAAGAGTTAGGAAACGTAAATGTGTGGTTGTGGGATTGAATGAATATTGCATGTACGAGAGAATTTTTGTAAGTTAACATTTGTACATATAATTACCTTTAAATTATATTTCAAGAGCAAATCGGTCGATCACAAGTACGGAAGCTCCTTGTCCAATATAGGCACTTATGGGAAAGACATTCGCTTCAAAATTACATGCAACACACTTTTATATAGATTGGAGAGTTTCAAACGTTAGTTTCATTGTTACTTAAATTCACAGTTACTTTTAGAGATATTACCCAATAAAACAACTTCAGAAAGCTGTAAATCTACTGCTTTCATTTAAATGAACATGTGCGATTTCTTTACCAACATACAAAGCGAGAGTGCGGCATTAAAAGTAGACCAGCAAAGTGAACCCGCGCACCCATCAAAGCACGCTTTCATTGTTGACAAACAACCCTGAAAGATGCGGACGCTATTCCAACAAAAACTCCTACGAGTAAATAGTCTCCCATCCTCTTTCCCCCTCCGTCCCAGTCGTCCTCTCCCTCACAAAAAGCAGATCCTCGCATGCTGAATGGGCCGGGCGTCGAACTCCGCAATCGTAATTAAAGCAGCAGTGCCTATCTCGACACGGCATTTCCACTTCTTTCGGCAATGGCCAGCTCCCGAGAATTTCTTCTCTTTTCTCCTTCGCTTCTTCAACAGGAAGATGGCATTTTATCATTATGATAAACGCGCAGAATTAGTTTTGAGAAGCCGTCTGGATGGGCACGGAAGCTGCGCGGAGCGAAGCTGTCAATCAGCCGGAGAGCAATGGCCGGCTTGGGACCAACAGCGGCGTGAACCCGCCCTGCGAGTTTGGCAGCGGGTGGGTCGGAGAAAGGGAATCTCTATGCACGCGAGTATGCGCGGATGGACCGCGAAATGGAGCGAAGAATAAAAACACGGCGACTGACTTATCAGTAAGCTTGAGAGTCAACGAGAATGCGTAAGCTCTCCATTTCATTGCTACTATAATGGTATCCATTGCAAGGATTCTCTCATCGAATCTCCGGCGTGCCAGATTTTAGCCACATCACTATTGATGTAACGGATGCATTAGAAGCTCCATTGAGAGCAGCATTGAATTAACGTTTCTGATTACCTCACCGATTAACTCCTTTAATCGAAATACGGAAGCATGGCTAGAGCAGTGCATTCCGAATGTCGGGTTTCCTGGATGTAATAGTCTGAGTACAGTCGGTATTAAACAGGAAATTATTTGTGTTGTATTCATGTATGATTTCATGGCACAATCACTGTTTATGCAGAATTTATTTCAAATAATTTACAATCAGATTTTAATTTATTCAAAAATATTTTTAAGTATTTTATTGTGCCCTCAGTTCCATTAAAGGAGCTCTAATGACCTTAACGTTGGGGATCCCTAAAGCCCCAAGAAAAAAGTAAGTTCCATTAATTTAATACACCAATAATTGCATAATAAAATTCTTATTTATATGTTTGTATATATATTATTTATCAATATTTATCCCATTTCCCCTGCCTATCATTCCACCACAACATTCACTCATGATCATTCACCCCCATTTCATTCATAATCACCGCTTCAGGGCAGGTGCGGCAGGAAGGGTATCAGGCACCCTAGTATTCCCCAGCTACATAAAACGAAGCATCATATCCATCCCCATTCGCCGCCCCACTTGAATTGGGAATAATAAAGCTAGGTAGTTATTATTATTTATCAATATTATTTTACATGTTATTAACTTATGTCCTCTTGTATGAAATTAATAAAATATTTGTTTAAGTATTTTAATTATTTCTTTTATAAATATTAAATCCACCACTGCCCTTGTGCTATTGATCGGAATTGATTGGATGGTCCCTTGCTGGTTTCCGGAGAGTAACTTAGTTTATCCCCCCCCCCCACGTGGTCATATGCAGTTTGCAACTGTTTAAAAAAAATCAAGAATGATAAATTAAACGTCGTTTGTTTGTTGCTCATAGTTTTAATGTTACAAAGCTTTTTTCGGCTGCATAGCAGCCATCGTCAGTAACATACAGTGATTGAGGAAAATTTTTTGACTTGATAATGTTGCTAACGCTCCACAATTACCAAGTATTTTTGAATCAAGTTTATTTATTTCATTTTTATCCCATTAAACACTTTTTTGAAAGGACCACTGTTGTAAAATTTCTTATTGAACGTTTTGTGCCATTTAGAATTATTATTTAATGGTATGGATGAAATGACGATAGAAATGACACAAAAATGTGGTGACACTTTAAAAAACATATTTATTCTGTGATATTACGATATTGTTCACAAGACGTTTCTCGATGTCGTAACAATCACACGTAGCTTCGTAATACAGCTACCGAAATCCTAAGAACGTACAAGATGCTTCGAAAGAATAAATTGCGCCGTTAGGTTAATCATTACTTTTTGTATCATACGCATCAGATTAAATGAGTGACTCGAAAGTGTGCGTTAACTAATAATTCCCGTGACAAAGTTGTGGCATGAAAACATCTTTCACGCGCTTTCCTACTTCACTTAACCTCGTATGCTCACCCACTCGGCAAAAGAGATTTATTATCAACTACAATAATATTGTGTATTAGAAAATATTATTTTAAAATTATATTCTGAAAAGATAAATATCTATCTAAGATAAAATTCCGATATTTTCCCACAGTTTTTTTGCGGGTAAACTTATTTTTTAAATTGACCGTCAAGTAAAATGTTTTTACTATCAGAATGTACAAACAACAATTTTTTCCACAAATCCTGACATAATGCTACGCCAATTTATCAGTGAATCGTGACATATCCTCTGGGAACAAATGGATATAAATTTGTATGGGTCATCACCACTATGTTCAACGAGTAGTACCCGTAGAAAAAAAGAATAACAGGAGTTTTACGGATGTTGTGTAGCGTCCACTGTAACTGACATTCATGAGAAGGGATTCGACGGAAACAGCTATTAGTCGCAGCAATAGAATTTCAATCAAGGACAACACTAGGCCCTCTCTTAAAAAAGAAATTACCGCAAGCATGACATCACATTATTTTTTTTTGGAATTAGAAACTGAGTTAGAATTCGTCGATGAAAAGAAAGTAAAATAATGTGAATATGATAATACAATGTTTTAAAATTGCATTTCTCAACTAAATGTGCGTTGGCAGTAATATCCATATTAAGCTAATCTATTATTATATCGTAATTGTTCATTTTATTAAAATAATTATAAATTAATTTATTATTAAATGAGTATTATTCATCTATAAGTAAATGACATGTAATTTTGAAAATCAATTTGATATGTGGAATGTTTTATATATTGTTTATTCAGAGTTTCGTTGATATTTTCACATCGGGTTTTTTAATTTGTCTTCAAAATTATTCAGATATAATCTCATTTTCTTGAGTCGTTTCTTCACCAGACCAGTGCCTCTATCGTACACAGTTACACCTGATTTTCATCGGTTTTTAGCATTGTTTGCCAATTCAAATGTAATATAATGCTGAGGTTTCGATTTACGGTGCAAATGCCTACGCGCATAGTAAAGAATTTGACTACAGCATATTTAGTTATATTCTGTTTTTATGGGTGCAAACACAAACATAAAAGGGTATGATCTCTGTAACATCACACCTCAAGCCCTAATGCGTAATAGTAAATAGTAAAAAACCCTCAGGTTATCTGAACCTTCAAATTTATAAGTTGTTTTCCCTAACAACTAACTGATACAAGTTACGACACTCGGAACTAGTAATGACTTCATTAAAACTACCGCAGCAACCTAACGAACATCTGGTCTCCGCGACCTAGTCTTAGCCCGGACACTTCTCCCGTGCCGGCGGATCTCTACTTTCCCGCTTAAAGAGTCCCTGAGGATCTTCACTCCTCCCAATATATACAGTACAAGAAGTCACGTGATCAGCAAATAACCATGCCTTCGCTACCACCGTGCAAACACTCCTTTTGGGTCACCCCTTTGGCTTCTAGGAACGCAGAGACTGCGCCGTAGAGGACGAACCGCCATGGGCGTCACCTAGGCGCTTGCAAGCACCTTTTTCAGAGCGTTCCATATTCGGCAACGTACTTCATTCATTACTTCGTAGAATTCTTCTTTTCTTTAGGTACACCCAAATTCCAGTGAACATCATTGGGTCAACATCGCAGGCTGCATTCTCCGAGTACACTTGTACCTTCCTTAAAAGTGAAAGGTGTCCTTTGAAACAATACCTCAATAACTGAAGAGGCTTAGGGTGGGACCAAGTTCGTCGCACTTCCGTCTTAGCGCCGACCGGCCACTTTCAATAAGTTTCTTAACAGCATCCGGCTTGGGAAATGCAAAGAAATATTAATATTTCACAAATTGATAGAATGCCTTGGCGCCGACGTTACAATCACATTCACATATTATTTTCTCAAGCAATTCTCTAATATTCAAGCGTAAAGGTGATCGCTAGAACTCCAGACCCTCACAGCTGTTCGAGAAGATGAGAAGAGAATAATCCTGGAAAGCGAATTTAAGAAATACATTTAAGTGCTTTTTACTCACAAAGGATTCCATCACGTTTTTTTCAGCGAATCCTCAATGACTTCCAATGATTCAAGAATATGAGAGTTTCCCAAAGGTATGTATGCCAAGAATACTCATCATGAACTAATTATTAAATTGAATATAGCAAATAATGCTACTTCAAATTTGATTTGAATGTACGAAGATTGTGCTCATTAAGTTGTTCATTAATAAAGAAGAATTAATAAAAATGAATTGACGATTAACACATAACTACATTATACGAGGAACTCAATAACAGAATGATCTCTTACATGGTCTCTCTATTTACCAGGTATTGTAAATGCTATATGGTATGGTATGGTACGAGCTGAATATACCTGCTGAAGCATGGCAAAACACATGCTAACCAGCATGCTAAAACCACATCCCTTGCTAAAACCACATTGGAGCATGGTTGGGAGACAAATACCTAATCATCTAAGAAGAAATTCATAGTGGTAAATGAAATACTCTTTAGATGCTTGAAATGTCGTTGATATCATGTAAATGCACTAACAAAGGAATACAGAGGTATAGAGCTTTTCGTCGTTTATTTACTCTACATAGGAAAGTATGTGGGTAGTTGCGAGAGCTTAGCTAGTTTATCGTAAAACGTTCTTATTTTAAAAACGGTTTCTTCTTTCACTTCTAAAATACCAATTCACTATTCAACTGGTCTTAGTGATATCATTGTGCTAACGTTGTTGTCGATCTATCATGTAGAGTGAAATAATTATATATACAATAAAATTACTGCGTAGTTTAGAGCGATATTGGCAATTAAGAAAGTAAAATACCGGAACTGATCACTTTAAAAAGGAGGAGTGTCGTACTATAATCATTCCTAAATATATGAAAATAACCCTAAAATTTTCTTTGACACAACTTTCTCAGTAGTAATTTATTTTTCAGTAAGTATATAAACTTACCTTCCACGCCTTACTACAAAAGATGCTACTCTAGAAACGCGTTACTGTTCACAAGGAATCAACGCGTGAAGATTGCTCGCTTCTTTCTTGGCTGTTGTCGAAATGAGTGTTTAACTAAAGAATGTTTCTTAAAGCTGTTTTTGTCAATATTTTTCTTGCAAAACCGAAAACAGTAATATGATATTACACCTGCCACTCAATAGAGAAACTTGGTACTCGAAAGGTTACATCCGAGATTCGTATCTCCTCACATGAACTTGATTCAATTTGGTTATCCAGTTTATGATACTTGAAACTCGCCTCATGAGCGTCGGCGGAGCGGGCGGCGTGCACGCATCTCGCTTTATTGAGCTCCGTGCGTGTATCGGTGAGCGCTTATCTGCGAGCAGAATCGCGCCTGTTCCGCTTGGGCGGACGAGTGTTCAGCTTCTGCGGCGATGGAGGCAGTGTCTGGCGGGGAAGCGGCGTGAGGGAGGGGGAGCACCCGTTCTTTACGGGCGAGTAAGGTAAACAGAAGCCGCTGAATGAGACGCGAAATTGGCTGGATCTGAAAGCACCGCGCAGCGGGGTATATTGTTTTCATACAATGACGCACATACATGGAAACACGATCGGGGAATTAATTCAAGAAATGTGAAATTCGGAACTAACAACACTAAATCTAATATTTAAGTAAATTTTCTTCGAGACATGGGAATGGTAGGTTTAACTTTCCTTGGGTCAGGAGAGTCGAGGAATTTGAAATCTTTATGATATCATAATTTACGATAACGGAATGAGCCTACGAAATACCTTACCAAAGTGTACGTTCAAATCGACTTTGATTACATCACGACATGTAGAAAGACCATATCGAAACAAAAATCAAACAGGCCAACAAAAAACATGCTCAACTTCGTCTTATCATCAACCACTGCTCCTTCATAAGCTGCGAATGTTCACTCGTACTCTTCAAAACTATTCTTCGACCCCTACTGCTATGGGTTTGCACCGTATGGTAGTACAACGCAGCTCCCACATACGTCTGCAAAATCCTGGTATTTGAAAACAAAATACTTCGATTAGCCACAAGAGCACCCTGGTTTTTCCGGAATGCTTCTCTTCACAAAGATTTAAAAATTCCTTTCTTTCATGACTTCATCTACCCAATATCATATGATTATTTTCTCTTCCAAATAGCCCTGGCGCTACCCACTTCTGCATCGGCTAAGTAGATTCCCTTACTCCCAGAATACGTAACCGTTACCCTCTATATTTATATTTAGATCACAGTGCGCTGTAATTCAACAAGCTATGAATTTCTTAGGAGGTGCTCAGTGAGTTTCCCCAATCCTTTACTAGTTTGTCTTACGTCTTGATTGTTGTCTTTTTGTAATATCTGTATATGTAACCACTCAGCATCTGAAAGTGCTCGTATGATGAGCGATATATTTTTCAACTATGATTGACAAATGAAAAGAAAATCGATTTTCCACGCAGAATAGTACGAACTTTGATTTTTAATACATCACACTGACTACTCGGTAGAGTTAAGGTATTATTTATGAATCCGATAGTGCCTTAGTTGTTATATCGAGAAATTAATTTTGTATGAGGTTGTTCATAAATGTGACTAGACAAGAATTACTGTACAACTATAGTTAATGTAGCAGCGAAAAGTTCTGTACTTTTCAACTATTACTTGAATCATAATTATAAAATATAAATGGTCTTATTCCTACTGGTAACTTTTCTCTTCTTTGTTTATATTTTGGAAAGAGAAATACACAATCAATACAAAAAATTATACTAGTTTTTTACCGTATTTAATCATTCCCCGTTTTACATTTACATTCTTATTATTGTTACAAAAGAGAAATATAAATTTCTTTAACAACCTTTTTAGGTATGCACCTCGAACCTTGATCTGGGTGATGTGATTAGTCGAACTCGCACCCACGGGTCCGCTACCTTAATTTGAATCCGACACAAACATAACTGGGTTTACTTAACTGAATCATTGCTGGAATTACTGAACTTTATTTCATAATAATTATTCTTAAAGGTGCATGTGAGTTCATTGTGGATAAGTTATGAACAAATATAAACATATAAATCATAAAGTTTACAATCATAAATCTTGAGCACTCAATATGCAGTACTAGTAGAAAATATGTGACTTGAAAACGTTCTTAATACAACATAAATATTGAACCTGGTTACATTATACTATAAATTATGCTCCGAATATTCAATATGGTTTACGTAATTTATTGGTGCCGCGTCGTGCTTTATCTAGACAAAAGGCCATTTCCTCCTTCAGTCTCCTTTTTAATACAGATACGACCTAATAAATTAATTGGTAGCTTTAAAACATCCAAGTACCGAACACTTTTCGAAGACACAAAAAATAATAATGATTTGCAACTAAGACAGTTCAGAAATCCAGGAACGGAGAGTAATAAAACGGCTCCATTTCCATTAAAACATACATTAAGTTCTTAAGTATCTTGCAAGGATTACAGATAACACTAATGCATATTTTCTGAAGAAAAAACTTACATTCTCGTAGGGAAACCCACAAGTTCCTTTAAGATCCTTCGACTCGGTGAAACATGTAATGGAGTGTTATTGCTTCATATTTATCCAATAAGAGAGAATATATCTTACATAATACATTAAGTTACTTGAATGTGTCAAACTTACTTGTATATTTATTCACGTGTTCAAAATCGAGAATCCATGAGCCATTCCGAAAACACTGACATCCACAATTTTAGAAATACATAGATGGTATGGAAGTTATGTAAATAATGCACAAAAATACTTTGCGCATATTTTTAGTGCCTGAGCAATACATTCTAAGAACATAGTCTTCGAAATTTTGTATTGCAATTTATAAGTGTTATAATTTAATGTTTCATGCAAGCTCTATTCTACCAGGTGTTAGTACTACCGTACCAACGCCGTAAACTATAACAGACATATCTCGTATCCAACAAATTATAATAAGCATAGCTACTGTGAGTGATTTCTTTTTAGGTTACTTCGTAGTCATATAGATATTTTGGACACTATGAAATACTGTGTTCATTTATTTAATGCCTTTTGGTGAGGTTCTAGCCATGAGGCCTGCTCTTCCACCTAACCGTTGGACTTGGGTAAGAGAATTAGAAAGGAGATATGTTGGGTGGCCGGGGAACGAATGGTACCGAACGGACATTTGTCTGGAGTAGGTGAGGGAAACCACAGCTGAAAACCTCTCCTAGTTCGGCCGAGCAGGGTTTGAACCCACGCTCTACCGCTCAACGGGATCGTGGAAGCGAAGACGTTACCACTAGACCATCGCTGTTGGTGTTTAAATATGGCACAACACATGAAGTATTTAGTACGAATCCTAGACGTAAATACTGTTCGAGTACGAGTAAATGGAGAATTAATTCTTTGAAACCTGTACACGTTTTAAAAATCTGAAGCGCGTTTTTCTCGATTACGTTCGATTTTGTTGCGATGTTTATAAGTGGAACAGCAGAATAATAACACTTCGCACTTTATAAAATATAATAAAATAGTGGAAACTTAAGTGTGATTTACTCGTGCATGGGTTTGCAATGACCACGGATCCTGAACACAATATTGTTGCGAGTCGACTTCCTCATCCAGTCCATCAACAGTGCCAACTCGTGCGAGTGCGGCTCGTCATGTGCCGGTGAATGGGCGCATAGCATCTCGTAAATACGGGAAGCAGCGTACGCACGCGTTTGGGCTGTCTCGGTGCGCGCACGCGGTGGTGGTCCAATGGGGCCCGGACCACCCGTGGGCCAGCGTGTGAGCAGCATGCAAATGGGGCATCCGTCGCCCGAGCAGCGGGCGCGGGAGGCATCGGGAGCGTTGATGCGTGGGAATCAAGGGGCAGGAGGGCCAGGGGCGAACACTGGAGAACAGTAGGAATCGGTGTCAGGGATAGATACCATACGACAGCGAGGGGTAATGCACACAGACACAAAAACAAGTTGGAATTTTAATACGACGAATATCAAAAATTGTATCCGACCAGGGACGTAATCTGGAGTTTGCTAAGGGTGTGTGAGGAGTCTGGAGCGTGAATGAAATAATATATCACAAAAGATTCGTATTATATTCTTTTTCAATATGGTTATGTTTATATAAACTCAGCGTCAACTCCACCACTGATTCTTGCATTAAATCATCAATCTTTTATTTAAAATCCACGGTAATATTTCATTTTCAATATGATTTGTAAAGAGTAGGGGGTGTCCGCACTCTTAAATCTCCCTTTGACTACATTCCTTTTTAAAGTACAGCTGTAATATTTTTCACTTTGATTCTCGAATATAAAAGGAATACTATTTCAAACATCTCATCTAACCCTAAAGTTTCCTAATCCATGCTATTAATTATTTTAAATTGTGGAGCGAAATTGGAGTGAGCCCCTTTTTAATTACCGATTACTAATATGATATCGAATTTCATTTAAATAGGTCTACATTTCAGTTCAGTTTGATACATTATCGGAATATAATAGTTACCGAAGAAACATGTAATCTTATCGGTACTTTACAAAACTAATTATTACGAAATGTATTGAGATGTAATAGAAAAGTTACCTATCAAACTACTCATCATTTCATTCAGAGTAAACCTTTGAAGAGGCTGCTAATATTCGATGATTGGATAGTCGTCTGTTGCCGACAATAGGTGTTAAATCGTCGTATCAAATTGCAATCTATAATGTATTCCACAGTCGAATCACTTCTTCAATCGAATTCACGAAAATATGTTCAAAACTCTGAACAGGATTTGATTTTTATATTATATCGATATATTCCTTATACTTTACATGTTCACTCTTGAAAGTAAGAGTATCTGAATTAAAGTTTCCGGAACCGTGGTGCATGTCAATGTTTCCCAATATTCTTCAAAAACTTCTATTCAGACACATATTCAGAAGAGAGAGAGCTTCAGAAAACTACCTGCCAGTAGAGTGTTGTTTCGATTTTACCACGTTTAAAGCATTCTCCCCTCATGAAATATTGTAAATTAACTCATTTTTAACTTCTTAAGAACGTGGAATATACGTTTCAACGAATATCAAAAAGGGCGACTCGAAATTCATCAATCAATTTTTGGTGGTACGTTTGGGCCCTTGTCTTCCAAAAAGAAACTTCTGTTCATTAATCTCATTCAAATTATTGCGACGTGACATTAATCGTTATCGTACTACATTTTGACTGGAAAAAATCTTATTTTCTAGAAGTGGAATCGCTTAGACGAATAGAACGTGGTACCGATTTTCGTTGCTACTTCTAAAATATAATTTTGAAAACTAGTACATCCTAGAGGTCTGGTGGAAAATTTTTATTTCAATATTTTTCTTGTCATTACAGTGGTGTCTCGCCTAATTAAAGAAAATTGAAAGGATGCCATTAAAAAGAGGAAGTCATTAGAGAGAAGAGAATGGGAAAGGAAGAAAGAGAATACGTAGAACAGTGAATGCGACGTACACATAAAAAAGGTTAACGCGATGAGCAGCATATATCGGTTGAGGAAGACTGGGCATGAAAGGAGGAAAGATATATTACCATGAGAGAGGAAGACAGGAAAAATAAGGAGAGAAGTGCGAAAAGAAGAAGACGAAATTTATGAGAAATGACTTATTCATGGCAATTGAATGAACCGTAGAAATATTCTTTCGGTATGGTGCCACATAATTAAAATGAAAACTATTTTCTTCCAGATACTGCATCAAATGCTCGCTTATGTATGACATTGATTTTTTTAATTTATTTTTTTAACCTATTGTATCCTTATTTACATTTCGGGTAGTTTTAGTTTCATTGCAACCTTTTATAGGTTTCTTTAAGCTTTGTCTGGATCAACAAAAATAATTTTCATTGTTACTTCAATATTGCAATTACTTACTATAAACAAAAATGTAAATTTTACGTAGTAGGTGAGAAATAAGACGGAAGTAAGGCATAGGAGGATGTGGAGTAAGTCGTATGTTGATTCAAATGTAACACAAGAAATAAACTTGAAATCTACTTGATTCAGGATTTTAGCAAAAATCCCTCCCAATTCTTCCATCCAAAGAAAGCAGATGTTGCAGCACAGGGCAGCGCACTGGACGCGGAGGCACGCTGGACCACGCAGTAGCGGAGACGTGAAGGATGGGCCTCGCCGGGAGATAACTGTTCCGCGCGGAGGCTGATAAATCTCCAGAGCTGTAGAGCAGGAGCGGGGCGCCCGCACGCCCGCGCCACAAACACGCAAGGTGACGCGGGGGCCTTGCGTTATTTTTTACGACTCACCATATCTTTTTGTCGTTGTTTCCCTTTCCAGAGGTTTTTACGGTTGCATGTTTCCTACTGGCTGTATAATTTTTTAATAAATGTTTAAGCGTAGTTAGCAGCGGTGGTCGATATTCTCAGTTTGTATCAGTTGAGCCTTCATTAGAAAAAATATTTTAAAAACAATCAAATCGTAATATATTTCGATAACTGAATACACTTGAAAATTTTTTGATAAGCTTTCAGATATACACTACGAAAGTTTATATCCAGTACCATATAATTTAATTTAATGCTTCGTTTGAGTACGCTGCAAAATTATATTGACTTATTACTAAGATAATTTTTACATATATTTATCTAAATATCATCAATCAATTCTGATTCAATTAGATAATTTAATATTTTTTAAAATACCAATTCATAGAATAAATATTTCAAGATTAATTTACGACCACACACTTCTGCAATTTTTCTTCTACTTAAATGTTAAAACTATGAAATCAATTTATAAATTCAGAACACAAAAAGATGAAAACCAATAGTACACCTAATTAAAGGAACCAATACGAAATACGGTCCACCCTTGTTACGAGATGTTCCTGATTTCTTCTCCGAAGCCACTGAACCCACATTTCATCTTTCAACAACATCCATAAGTCCGTGTCTCGTCGAGTCCTAACGGCGGCTACTATGACAACTGAATCTGATTGGAGGCGAAGATTGTTCCGCAAGACTGACCCGAGAGCTCACAAGGCAATACATTCAATGCAGGCGCCGCAATGTGATATAGAGGGGAGTCAGAAAAAGAGAATTTAAAATATAGAGTGTCCCAGAACTCAACGTAAAAAATTGGAGGGATAATTGAGCACATGTATAGGAACAAAATATTATGAAGGTACCCATGTCCGGAAATGACTTCGAAAGGAAATATAATGAGACAGAAACAGAAAGAACACACGAGAAAAAGTTCTTTATTAGAGGTATTAAGATAGTGATATAGGTGATCATAGTTCAATAACAAAATAAAATAGATATTCAAACTTCTGCCTATTAACAGTGATACAGGCCTTGTACCGACGTCGCATAAATATGTTCTATCTGGAGTCTCACTGCGAGGCTCGTATCGCACCTAATGAGCCGAAAAATGAACAAATGTTTTAATTTGTTGCCGTCGAACGTTGAACATCCTCACTACCCGATAATAAAGCGATTTACACATCTTTTTGTCATGTATTCTTACCCTGTCTTTGAGTCATATCTCCTTCGGCAGACATTTCCGGAAATGTGCACCATGACTTTTTGTTCCTATTAGTGTGCTCTATCAACACTCCAATTTTTACGACGAGTTCTGAGACACTCTGTATATTCCAAGGAAGCTGAGTCTCCTAAGGGGGAAGATACCAGGTACATAAGTTGATAACAAACTAACAAAAATTAGTTTCATCATTGATATAATGGGAATTTTTTTTGCACTAATAGACCAATCGTGCATATGTATGAATGCGTATCAGTGATATGCATTAATAAAAATCAAGACGACGAATTCTGTTGAGAAATTATGAAAACTATCGTTAGAAAAAATAAATATAATGCCCTAGCAACATTTTCCATGACAGATCTGTAAAAACCAAGTATTGTAATTTAAATTAACTACAAACTGAAGTCTCAATTATCTCAAAATTAATTTTGGCACCTGGTTGAATAATGAATAATACTATCCAATTATTTTCATAACACCTCCTTTCCTTTCTTTTTTGGGGAAAAGAAGACACAGTTACAAGCTCAGTAAAAATGTTGAATCACATGAAAGTATGTTTGGCAGTAGGAACACGGTGAATCAACATTCGGCTACTTGAAATCTGACCTGAACTGATCCTGTTAAGTAGCTACCATGACTAAACAACCTGTGTGGTGTTTGTGCTGCACTCTTCTGACAGCGCCGTGCAACTTGATAAACACATTCAATAGAAACATTCAGTGAATATGATGTACATTTAAATGTGTACCTCATAGTTGGAACAGTTGACTAGAATTACTTGGTGTACTAAAAAGAGAAGGAATTTCTTCTGTGGTTGGGAAACGGAAGAATAAAGAGAACAAACTCATAGACGCAGAGTTTGGAAGAGGAAGACAATGAACATCAACTGTCAGACGCCTGCTAGTAATTCCTTTTTTGTGTGTGAAATACAGGTATTATTCACCAAGAAGAAATAATTAGTGCTTCGTGAACAGAAATATTATGTACGTGATACAATGTATGATGTAACTGAGTGTCAATGAAGAAATTGAGATACTGATTACATGAAACAATTCAAAGAGTGACGAGATTGAGGAATTTGTTTCTCATTTGAACACAAGTGACATTAGTTATGCAAATAGAATTCACTAATTTTTAAGTTTTGTTATAAAAATGAACGTCAATGAAGAGGCTCGTCAACGGCAAGGTCATTAGAGCCCTCGATTTTTCATGGATACAGTTGCAACAAACTTTCGTGAATTTTCTCAATTTTTTCAAGAACCGTGGGTTTTGAAGTCTATTTGACACTTCTTTTACGTCGTTTAAGAATTTGTCTTCCTGTCCCTTTGTGCTCTTGTGTTGTGACAAAATTATTGCGTCAGGGGGTCATTCCATGTGAAATTAGATAAAATTGGACCATGATGTCTCAGAACTAAAATTTTTTTTACATCGATAGTATTGTTAGTTTGTACTACAAATTAAAAAATCTATTTTCCTGGCTTTAATTTTTTAGTTAGTTGTACCATTTCTGACGCATTTGAAATATTTAAATATCTTCAAAATTTCACAACGTGGAGAGTTGAAATTTGTCACATTGTTTTCAGAGTTTTATAAGCTTAAAACTTTTGTGCAACATGATTACGTTTAAACATACAATATTCAAAAGTAATTTTTTTGATTTCTCAAAATTGAAAATTTCTATTTCTTTTAAAAAATAGCAGTATGTTGTATTTAGGAACCTTTTAAAAACATGTGTACCAAATTTTAAGAGGGGATGAGAATGGGATCATATTAAAATAAATAACTGTTTACAGCAACGCAGGTTAAATTGACTGATTGGAAACTGTTTGAAACTTTTTCGTTTAATTTAATGTCGCTATATTCATGTTACCATAAGCTTGATGCAACCATAGGAAATACATAGTTAGTTTAATACTACTTCTATTCGTATTAGCCACTATGGACTACGTTCATTTCAGCTGGGTTTTCCTTTCTTCTTCTCTTTCCACCACTCCTTCATTCTTTCTCTATGCTTATCTTTTCTTTCCTCCGTCCATCTTGCAACCGTCTCTTTCTTAGGCTTTTTCTGGAAACCTTTACTCCTTTGCAATTTTTTTCGAAAGTTTATTCTTGACTGCAGTTTGTTTAACAATAATATTGTACTTATTTTTTATTATTAATAAATAATGGCTTAAAAAATATATCTACAAAAAATTATACATAAATAATGACCTTTAGCAATGCACGGTACATTTACTGATAATTAGCTATATTGTGTGAAGTACTCGTATGTTGTGTATTGAAAGAGAAAAAATAAATTCATGAAAATTAAAAAAATAATTAAAATATAACTTCAATTTTCTCGTTCAACAAACAAATTCTTTGATCACTTTCACAACTTTCAATACATGCAACAATTTCACACAAGTTTTTACACATGCAGCACTCCTTATGAAATATTAAGAAATATTTTATATTTATTTGTTAAAATTGGTTTGAACTACATTAGATTTTTTGCGTGTACAGAAACCACTGCTTCCTACTACTACATATGTGTCATTTATTTTGGACAGTTGATACATATGCCATATTATGATAATGTGATAAAATATTGTATTTTGTGACTTCAAATTCGAACACAAAGTGTCAATAGACTCATTTTGCAATATATATGCGCCAAATGATTATACACTACACATTTTATTTCAGAAACCATAGAAGCGGGAAATCCCATCTTTAATATTCGCGAAACGAAGAAACATTTGAAAGAAGGTTTTGTAACAATGGTGACCGAGTGATTCAGGACAACAGGATTACGGCAGTGGAGGTAGAGTACAAAAGAATAGTGAAGGATTGACGGAAAAAGAGATTAACCCGAATAAATTTGACTCAGTAAATTTCGGGACCTCAAAATATGGTTTATTGTTTTGATAATATCATAAGAACTTATGTTTCCGACAACTTTTTTTCCTAGCATGTCTGTAAAAGTTTCCCTGTAATAAATTATTATAAAATTCGAGTTTTGTAGAATTATCAATATTCGTCATATATAATGTTAACATTATCTGTTTATTTGTAACTGGTACGGTGTAGATGTAGTAATGAAATTTAAATTACGAGATATTTTCTCCCGAGATATCAAATATTCGAACGAATGACCTCTCATTCGATTCAATGTGAGTAAAGAGGAAACTGTATATTTTCATTTAAATAACTAATGATTTCATTTCCAAAACATTTCAGATTCAAAAATTTAAAAAAAAATATAATCTTCTAATTCTAAGTGTGAGACACTTCTCATTGTATAGCTACATCTTTGCTTTGCGGCAATTTAAATTAAAATTTGATCATACCGCAAGATCGCAAATTCTTGCTAGAAAAATGTTACCTGTACTTGGTGCGTTCAGGAAAGTGTGGTGTCGAGTAAAGGACATTTCGTAAATATTCCAAATGACACAACAAACTTAAAGAATGGCGACGAGTCGGGATTCGAACCCGGGACTCCTACTTTGATCGCAAGGGTGTTAATCACTACACCACCCGTTCGCTTTCCACAACTGTACACCGTTTCACCCAGACCTAAACCCCGGAAAACCTGAGACACATCCCCATACAGGGGATAAGTGATCCAGGCGGTACACAATGCCGTGGGCTGTGTGATAAGATTTTCATAAGAACGATTTTTCATCATAATAATTTAGGCTACCCAATTTACATCTCCGGGGGAATTTTTGGGAATCTGTCTCCTTAAGAAACAAATTCATCTCAAGATTTGTCTCATCTAGAACACCAATATCTCAGACGCGCTGGGCTGTTACAGGAGAAACTCTATCTCACATCCTCAAGCGAGGTGTAAAGACAGATTCACTCCGTAAAAAGCCTGAACGCGTGTCCGGATTACCATATGGGACACTGAGTTTGGAAAGAAGACCAATTATTCACCAGATGTTGCAGAGGGAAGCTCCATCACATCGCGAACAGACGGAGAGCGCTGGATGTGATATGGGAAGGGTACACTTGCGTCCGTGAGACACACAAATGGCAGCTTGTCGCAGAAATGTGTGGACGTAAATGAGTCGAAAAAAGTTGATAAGAGTGCACACTCGAAACTTATTCTCCTCTTTTTGGTAAACTTTCCCTATTACCTAGAAACGTTTTGGGTTTTACATGTGCCTGTGAATATATCAGAGATATGTTACTTCGTCAAGTAATAATACTCCACTCTTAATCTACTTAATGTGAATGCACTCTTTCCAGAAATGATTTTCACTAATCAAAGATTGAAAATAATTATATATTTCAGAAATATTTATTAACAAGCAACTTTCTGTGCGTCTCACTTAATTAAACTGATCTAACATTAAAATACGATTCTTTATCAAAGTTTTTCTTTCGCGAGTACCTGAGTTTTTAATTTTTATAACGGATTTCATTCTTGGATAAATGATGCCCCTTATAAATTATGGCCTAATTGAGATGGAGGGGCTACTTTTAAGTTGGCCTAACTATCCTTATGTCGATTTTTAGAAGCCCCTGATGAGAGAGAGGAACCAAATGCTCAGTGTACTGAGATGAACCCCATCTCGCCTCGAAGCGTCATTTTACTACATGCATCGAAATAGAGGCGAATGGCTGACCGAAGAGAATAACCTTGCAGTGCTTTACAGTGTAAGTCAAGAACGCGTGCCATCCACTTTTACCATTTATATTATTTATTTCTTTTTTCTTTAATAGCTTCCGGGGATTTTCACATTGGAGTCAGAGGCTGATTTAGGCCGTGTCCTGCGTGAGTGACAAACGCGAGCGACAACTTCAAGCGACAAGATTCAAACACGCTTGTAGTTACGAGACTGTCTTACGTGAGCGACAGCGACACTGTAGCGCTACAAGCGCGACATTCAACGACGCTTGAACTTCAAACATGCTGAGTTTTGTCGCGCGTCAGACGCTACATTTCACACAAGGAGATTATACAAGGAGGATATAGTCTCCTTGATTTCACACAACCTACTTGATCATACTAGAGATCATCGTTTGTAAACTATAAAATGTAGTAGTATCGAGTACGCCTTGACATTTCGTCGTGATCTCGTCTGAGGCTACTGTGTTTTATAGATTATCTAATGTAATAGCGAAGTGACTACGGTTTTGTGCAAGTTCAAAACGCACCAAACCCAATTTTTTCGATGTTGCAAATTAGTTCCTTTTTAGTAATGTAATCGTTAATGCCATTTTCAAGGAAATAAAAGTACAAATCAAAACACTGGTATATTCAAAAACTTTTTGGGGCGCAAAAACAGTTGCGAGTACAAATGTTAAAATTCAACGTAATTAAGATGTTATTTTCTAATAAATTTATAGTGTGTTTTCATGGCATCTTTGCTTTATAACCACGCATTTCGCTATAAATCCGTCTTGTCGCATATATTCACGTATTGTTTGCGGTGTAGCGCCATCTTGCTTAAAGAGCCGACCGATTGTGCGAGCGCCCACGCAGGGCACTCAATCCTGGCGACACGACGCTATACTTCTGTCGCTTGAAGTTGTCGCTCGCGTTTATCGACCACGCAGGACACGGCCTTAGGCATAGGCAATATAAGCAATTGCCTAGGGGCGCATGATTTTGGGGGCGCCAGAAGAACATAACGGAACAATTGTAACATTGGGGGAAAATAGTTTGTTTTCTATATACGTGTTACTTTTTTAATGTTCTCTAAAAATTATTCTCAAGATTTTCTTTGGGTCTGCAAAGATTCCCTACGAAATTAAAACTAAGTTATAAGTGTTTTTAAAAAGGTTTATTTTGGGTTTTTAGATTGTTAGACTGTGTAAACTATTTTGTACCTTATAATAATGAATAAGAACAATCAATAAACAAAAATTTGTAAGTATTTCTTTGTTTATATATTATATAAATAATATATAAATATTTGAAATATACGTATATTAAATCTTCTCTAAAAGGGCACTAATTTACTATTGCTCAGAGGTGTCAAACTTCTAAATCCGCCTCTGGTTGGAGTATATGATTTTCGCAATTCTTTCGTTTAGCCAGAGAAATTACTGGCGTAATTAAACGACAAACGAATCAGAAAACAAGAAATTATGACTTTCTCTGCTTGTTTCTGTCCACATTCATAATGACGTAACACATCGAGAAACTGTCAAAATATTCGAAAAAACAAAACAAAAAAAACGAAAAAGTGAGGTCTCAACCCTCTAAATATAATTCAGGATGAAACTTCTTGCGCTAGTTAAGGGCTAATGATCTATAATGAAACATGAACTTCGTGCGAGAAACGAGACCAACTTAAGAAGGAATAAAGGAGACAAAAAATGACAGAAATTTCAGAAGAAATAGTATTTTTAAAACATTTTATAAATGAAACATTAAATTATATGTACGGTCTATGAAATGGTATTGAAATATAAATTAAATTTTAGGTTACAAAATTATTTTTAAAATATTTGAAAGTTGGGAACATTGCCTATTCATTCAATGGCAAGAAACCTTCGCAATCGTGTGCCGGGCACTCCCCTTTCTTGTAATGAAAAGTTTCATATAATTTTATTCAAAACTGAAAATGTGACAATGAATGTAAATAAAAAATGTTGAAAAATTAAAAAAAACATTTTTAACAATTTAATTGCTACTGATGATCGGGACGATCCGCTTGTAGTGGAGACAAAGCCTTCTCATTTTGTGGGGAAAAATCATCTTTGCCAAAACCGATTAGTGATGAAGGTAACGAATACCCTAAAATTAAGATAAAATCTTAACTTGACAACGTCGTAGAAAACAGATGGTACCGACGGGTGGCCGAGGTCGGGGGCGAAATTTCTTGCGTATTTCGTGAGACCGGTGCGCAAGAATTTTCTGAGCTTGATGCCGCCTCAATAGGGAGGGAAGGGTCGCAGAGAATTTCGTGAATGCACAAATGCCATGGAAGCAGGAGATCGCATGGTTCCTTGTCATTGACGAAAGACGCCACAAGTCAATTATCAGACATTTCAATTCTGGGTTCACTGCCTTGTTCTTGGAACCGGTGGGTTAGCCTCGCAGATCAGCACAGTTCTTCGCGTCGGTAATAAACCTGCTCAATTGTATCTTGAACGGACAATGGTTTTTCACGCGTGAATTTAAAGATCAGGCATTTTAATATCTTTTTACAATTAACATTATGGTCGCCAGTGATAATTTGAAATTTATTTCTTAGGAATTCGTTAAAATTGAATCTATTCTGCAATTTTTGTGCAAAATTTGTTTTGTGAAAGTTTAATTGTTATAATACGTAATAAAGTAACTTCGTATGTCTCTTGTTCTGGAATAAAAGTAACAAAATTATGTATGCAAAAAATTTGGTAGATTTATTACATCAATTTGTTTTTCCCAATTTCGCACATGTTTCTTCATAGTTGGTAAGAATTATTATACTCCAATTACCCAATTTGACTTTCCACAAAGGAATACGAAAGGCTACCACACTCTCAGCCCCGTATTCTTTTTCGTTCGCTTCCATTGTAAAAATACGAATTTCTTGCGAATTTTTAAAATCGCTATAAGCGCAACTTTTAGTGTTGTTATGATTCAAAGTCGATTTCTTTTATACTTTTACAATTTTTTATTCTAACAAACTACAATGTAAATTATCAGTAATAATAAAAATAACTGTTGAGTTTTGTTATATCCTGTAATGTAGGGGCAATGCTGGGTGTAGGATGTTCCACCAACCTCAAAAACAGATGCAACCCGCTACATTTGTTCCCTCACTTTTAGAGCAGCAATTGTCAAACTATATATAATTCCCTTATATATTTGTCTTCTACAGTAGCGCCCTTACCCGAGGCTAGTGAATGCCGTTTTTCAACACCTCTTCGTGACACCGTACAATGAAGTGTATTGGGGTGAAACCTGGCCAAAAGTATGTTATCCAGTAAATTTGATGAATTATGGCGAAAAGTATTTATGCAAATGTTATGTCCATTATTCTTGTTAAGAAAATGTTTAGAGAGCTTTTTAATTGTTGATATAGAATTGATACATAACCTTGCGAATCAAATATACATTTAACTTAATATGACATTTCTTTGTGTATGTATGAACGACAATACGCAATGATCCATCAAATTCACGGGATAAAATTCTTTTCACCAGGTCTTTTCACATACTCCACTATGCGGCGTCACGAAGCGGTGTTGAAAAGCGTTGTTCACTAGCCCCGTGTACACCCCCCTTAATGCATATAGCCCATTCACCTCACAGAGAAGCAAAATTTTCGTTTTATTGCTTTCTAAATTACTATCCACAAAATCGTGTCCCCATTAATAGGAAGTGGTAAAGGAAAAAGTGTGAAAATGTGGTATGCGTAAAGGGTCTTATTGTTGTGGCAACATGTATATTAAAGACATTTATATTTATTGCGCCGTGTGTCCAGTCACATCAATAGAGGGTTCCAAGATGCACACTTGAACATATTTTTTAGAGTATACTCCACCGTTAACACACAAAGGCGATTTTTATCTTAACGTAGTATGAGCAACTTAGCAACTGTTTTTTAATACCCAAAATTTAAAAAACGAAAGAATGAACTACTGTCTGTCAGCTCGTCAGATATATTTTGTAGCTAATATTTCAATAATACCATCTTGATATTGTACAGGTCCATACCGATAAGCGTATTCAAACTATAGACCATTTTTCAAGTATTGTTTCAATTTGAACGGTACAATAAATGATTCGCAGTTCTTAATACACCATAATTCATAAATTATTGTTATATTAACTATTACCAATGTAAAAGAATAGATAACATTATTGAAAGTTTTATAAATGTTTATGTACTCTTGACTAACGCTTGGCAAACTTATACTACCTCAAGACATTCAATTGATTTCGAGAACCCTTGATAGAAACTTCATTGATAGTTTTTAGATTGTCGTTACTAATAAGTTGAATAAACCGATGAAATACATGAGAGAAACTTACAATTTTTCATTCACTTGGTTCAATTGATGCACAGAGCCAATGCAATGAGAAAGTGCTTTATTCTAATCAAGAAAATAAATTAGGTCAATCAGCTCTCAGAACTCAGAAGAAGATCAAATTATCAGTTATTGGTATGAAGAATGTTAAGTACTAAATTGTGGCTTTTTTTACAGTTTGATATAGCACTATCCACAAATAGCTCTCCCAAGTGTATGCTGATTCGCCAGAAAATTAGACAATGTATTCTATGAACAATTTTTAGTGGCTTACTGTGAACATTATAAATATTAAACCGAAGATATCAGCCCCATTTTGATTTTTTTGTTGAACTTGGAAAATGTAACAAAAAATCAGAATATCCCAGGTCACTCATTCTTAGCCGATTTCTTTATTAACGTCCAGTAGAAAATATTCAGATTTAGAAAAGTTTTGGTTTTATATTGAGTTATAATTGAGCGTGTTTGTAGCATGAAGGGACACTTCAGGGCACAATTGTGAACTCAAGACTACTTCACCCGTACACACAAGTCCCTTTTTCCATCTGTTTTTACATTTAATGCAATTTAATGTAACGTGAAACACGAAGGCCTGTACTTAACTAGCATTTCTCCTGAACCCAAGAAATATGTTTAATTAAATGGATTGCACCCCTTATACCAAAGAAAAGAATTTATATCACGACACTGGCGCCCCTTACGAGAAAAATCACAAATTAAGATAACAAATGGTAACAATTTCATTGTTCCCTAATTATTTCCATTTTAGGATTAACCATGATTTACATAATGAAGAATTTTAGATTGAAAAATGCGTGATCCTTGTATATTTGTTTTAGCACTTCAAGTAAAGTAAAGCACACATTAAATGTTTAAAAGTTTCAATTTTTTGAAATTTTTATGTTGAATTATTTGCTCTACAGGTCGTATAGTAATGTGTACGAAGCTTTGGTAAGCACTTTGGCTCCGTGCGCAATGAAGGTGAAGAAATGGTTTTTCGAAGCCCATCCATCCATATATGTTTAGAGCGTTTTCCGATGGCTTCAATTGCTTATTTTCTACTAAAAATGGGAATGAGTGGTTTTCTTACTATGTGCATGTCTGCAGTAGGTGTGATGATAGTCAACTACGGGCGAAGGTGATTCTTTTGTTTTTGTTTTTCAATGTGCATTACTCAAGATTACCTTAAGGGACATCTCTGACTTGACGGAAAACCTAAAACGTAAATTACAAGTAGCTCAGAACTCATGTATTCGATTAATTTTTGATCTCAGGAAGTATGACCATGTGACAGAATTTTTCAAACAATCCGGGACACTCACACTCGAGGGCGGTCGAACGCTGCATTGCCTACTCTAGCTTCATATGATCTTATGTAATATATAATAGTGTAAATACAGTAATAATATTGTAAATACAGTGTAATATGTATCTAGTAAGGTATAATCATATTATAATATGTAATTTGTAAATATTGTCATTATGTAATCATTTGTTTTGATTTCCTTGTTGTAATCACTATATTTTTCTATTTGTATATTCATAATTATATTATACTGTTACTGCTGCTTTTAACCCATGTTCGGCACCCAGCTGCCATCTGATTGGGGTTTTGCTGGGTTTACTCAATCGCTTTAGGTTTGACCGGGATGGTCCCTAGTATTGCTTCCCAGATTTAAATGTAAATCCTCCCAATTTTCATCTTGTATTTAAAATGTAAATGTTTTAAAATGGTTAGACGGAAGAGTAGATCTTAAGGTCTGAGACTCGCCAAAATAAAGGTACTTTATTATTATTATTATTTTATTATTATCTCTAAATTGATTTTCTCCAGAAATTCTCTTTAGAATACGGGTCTTACGATATAAAACAAATAATAATACGTATATCAGAGAAATTGAATTGAGTCATCATCATTCGCTCTTCCCTTTCTTCCGTTTTGTTGTGTGTTTCTTGGCACGCTTCCTACACAAAAGCACGACGCGTATATTCCGAGGATAAGTGTGACATTCTCCCACGAATGTTTAAGTCTGTCAACTTCTGTCTGTAAACACTGACGTATCTCGACAAAAGTCCGACTAAAAACTAAGAGTACAAAGGAAAAATCAATATTCATTCAGAAAGGAGGATGACCGCTTCTTCGGTGTGTTTGGTGGGTGGATCGAGTGAAAAGATTGGATAGATTTGGTGTTTCAGAATCCTCGCAAGAACTCAATTTATGTTCACACCGGTTGAGTTCTGGAGTCTTTGCACGCGTGAATTTTGTTATTCATAATTGCACAAACATTTCTTTATTCATAATACTTCATAAATCTCTATTGATATCTACTACAACTGATAAATAATGTTTGAGACAGTATTGGTATTGTATAATCTTGATCTTATTTCAAGGCCTTAATCCATTAATATGTAATCTTTAATTATTAATAATTTTAGTCAATTAATCCTTAATTCTTAATTACTTTTTAGTATTTTTGAGGGAAAAATTTCTTATATTTTGAAACCCCTAGCGGATGGATATGAATTTTATAGGCGGGGAAATGTTCCTATTTTGTTAACTTCTTTTGTTCTACTTGTGAACTATTTTGTAAATACTTGGAAGATTACATACATTACCCCCACCCCAATTAATTTTTGTTTGGATCACGTTTTCTTTTATTACAGATTGTACTGCAATACTAGCGGCATTAATGTAACGCTGTAATGTCAATCCAAAATTGGCATTCGACATCAACAAAATAGATTATTCTGTGGAAATATTACAGTCAACCATTTTCACAATTCCAATATTTTCTCTCCACTACACATGTTATAAAATGATATTTTTCAAAATGTACTTTTAATTATGAATGCATTAGTATTTTTTAATCTATGCTGATGGTAACAACATTTTAAACTATGTAATTTTACGTTGGAAGAGATAGAAGTCTTGCCCATATCTTTATTCGTGTCCATCGTTTGTCAGCTCAGTTGTGGACGTATTGATTGAGATGTTCTTGCAATCTGGGATCGCATAGTGGTCCATTTACAGTTTCCAATACATCTTATCCCTTTCACTCCAATGTTGCTTCTAATGAATTAAGATTTCCAACTCCAGTATTCAAGAAGAGCTCTATTCAATCGAATCAATTTGGTATTTAAATGAAATGATTCGTGTGACAAGTTCTTGATGGAATCTCTGTCAATGTTTCCCATACTTTTCAAGAAGGGAATCTTTTACTTCGAATGAATGCATCCTCAACAGCATAATTCTACGTTCAATGGAAACGTTAAAGCTTTTCAATCTCGAAGGATGTGTAACTTACCTAACCATGTGGAGATACAAATGATGAGACATAACGCTTCACGCTTTTGTGACATATCTTTTGAAAGCTTCAGAATTTAAATACAATGGCAAAATAGACTAACATAATACAAAGGTATAATACAAACTGAGGATTTTCCTTTTTGAGTGTTTTTGGTTCTCTTTGAATATTTCGTTTCTTATATTCAATACTGATTTATTCAATATTTTTCTTTATTCATCCCCATCTTTTGACATACAAAATATAACTTCAAGCTATTGGTCATCGTGTAGTTTCCAAAGACGTGTACTCTTTGATACGTGTTTTCACGATTCAATTTTGTGCAAGCAGAAACGTGTACAGGCTATAATTCCTAATATGTCTAAGGAAGAGAATTAAAAATTACAGACAGCTCTATAAAGAATAAGTGGCACATATCAATATGAAAATGAGATTCGACTTAGCACCTTACACAAATTATGTTTTTCTTTTGTTCTCTTTTTCACTTTAATTTTATTAATATCATGAAACTTTCGTTTTGTGACACACTGAGTTACCGTCTGTTCCTATCTTTGAAGTATAAATAATATATAAATAAAAATATGTTATATAGATAGTTTTTTATATTAAATTTGTGTTCAGAGATTTAGCACTTTGTACCTTTTTACTGTCAAGTATCCAATTACTCCTCACGAGTAATTGCAAACCTTAAGAGAATGTGGTCTGCTATATATGTATACGGAATATTCATATACCAGTTTATCAATGAAAGATTTTACACCATGGGAAGAATTGTTACATCCTGTCCAAGAAGTTTCTTCACTCGTCCGAAAGATCATTTGCAGACATTATATAAATTATAAAGTAATTGGAGGTAGGTCGGGTTCCTTGTTCCAGAGACTGAGTTACTACGAGATCTTCTTGGAGGCCGATAATATACCGGCTTCGTTGCCGAGCACAGGTCAAGAACGTCCATCACAAGAATGAGCCAGTGAAGGAACCCCACGTCGTACCCACGAAAGTGAAAATATAATGAGCGGGGAAACAAGTGAAGCAATTAGATCTTGATCCATAACATCACTCCGGGACGGTCGGAGTGCTTCCCTTGGGCGCGCTACAATAACGGACGACGCAGCAAAAGGACGAGGAGGAGCAACAAAACAAAAATTGTAAGAACGACAAAGAGGATCTTCAATGAGATGCGCAGCTCGCAATGAATGCGAGAGACACTCAGTTGCCTACAGGGACAACACTCGCTGAAGAGAGCTCTTTGTTCTTGTGAAGAGTTTCCGTCCGGAGCGGCGGAGCGCAAACTGTATCAATATTGCCAACGCTTCAAGTGCTACTCTGATGAATAGCTGAACAAATTGAACTAAAATTGTGGCGCCTTAATATATTTCCATTTATTGTACCGAATAAAGTGTTAAAAAATTATTTACAGATCGATAGAGGCGTTCAGAGTGAAGGAGTTTGTGCATGGATTTGAACTAAGCGGGGATTGGGTGTCGTAGTTCTTCATGGTGTAGATGATAGATGAAAAAAGACATAAACATTTCTCTTATATATTTATACAAAAATTACTTCCCATGTTCATTGTTTAATCCTTTGATATTCCACGAAGTTAAACCATTATTGAGGTTATACAATTATTACCGTACTAGTTTCTGGGGAAGATTCAATAATAAGACAAGAAGATATTTTACGTACAATTTCATTAGTATTTCCAAAGCTAACGAAGAAATGATTTGCATTCCCGTATATGCAAGGAAGCAGAAATCATTTTGAAACTGAGAGAAGGGGGTGTTGGTAAACACAACGTCGAAATCGAAGTGTCTTTTAACGAAAAAATATTTTTTTAATTTTCATTTTAAATGATCAATATTACGTGGCACTTATACAGGTTAAATATTTACCCCGGAATTAAATCACTCTTGAACAACAATCGTAAAAATACCCAAATATTTGTTTTCAAATATTTCCAGCATAATTTGCGGAACGAATCTACATATATCAATCCAAGTTTGTTCTCCCAAAAGCGAAAGGGGTGCGTGTCGTCATCGTGTATCGTCATGTCAGCGCTGCATGCTGACGCACATGCACATGCGCATGCGCCGGCTGAAGCGCGCACCTGGTCAACAGCTGCCCTGCTGAGCGAGAGGGAGGAACTCCCCCTCATTGACGGGCCGAGGGACAAAGAGGGATGCCGCTTCATGTTAAGCAATCAGAGGAAGCACAAGTGGAGATCACTTTCACTTCAACGACCAGTTTCATTTTTGTTCGTATTAATGAGCGATCACGATGGTATATATCGGTAATGCTCACTAATTAGGAAAACGTCAAGACGTGGATCGATTGCGCGAGCCAGCGACTACGAATCTTTTTATGTCATATATTTTAACTGTTATCAGGAAGAAATTTTTTCTACTCTTTTAAATAAGAGACTTTTTGTTCACAGTCATTCACGTTTCCTTCTCGTGTACAAATCTTTCTTCTTAATAAATTTTGCGATTGAAATATACCTTAATACAAGGAAAATATAATTAATCATATAATATAGGGAAACGTCTCGGCAATATTTTCCAAACATTTGTACCGAGTCCATTTGAACTAAAAATATATAATAAAATAAAATAAAGAAGTATACACGAAAAGAATTCTGGGTGACAGGCTGAACACACATCGTATGTTGTAACGGTTCATGTGTAAGGTCAAAATGAGTTCGGCTTAAATTTTCGGTAATTTAAAACAGCAATTTTCTGGGAAAACCTTTGAAAAAAATGTTAGTTTAAGAACATTCGTACATTATACAAATGAATCTTTCAATTAATTACAAGTATTAAAATCTTAACAATTATCAATTCTGTTTTTTTACATCAACTATTGAACTGAAACACGTGGACAGTTGGAGCTGTGCTAAAATTTACCTACAATATTTACTCACATTTCTTTCATGATTCATATTCCTTTCAATAATTAACGAAATCCATCAATAAAACACGTTACACATAATAACCGTGACAGTCTTTCTCCAGTCACAAGAAATATAAGTATAATAATAGAATAACCAGTTTGTACCAAGCGTCCTAATCAATACGGTCATCTCTTGTCTTGTAATGGGGAAATGCTCTTTCCGTCCTTCTATACTGCACCACATGAGATCAGAAGGGAACTTCTCCAAACAAGTAACTAGCTATTTCTTTACAATCTTGGACAAACTCAGTTACAATTGTTATATAAAACTACATGATTTTCTCTAGTCCACTGGTCTGAACCACATCACATTCAAATGAGTTACAAATTATTTGCAAACTAATGTTTTTGACAAATTTTGTTGCATTATTTTGAGTTGTATTTGAATTATGAAAGTTTTTAATTATTTACGTTATTGACAATCAGCTCCTCTTAAAATTAAAAATAAAGTAAAAAACACCAACAACTCATCGACAGAACTCATTCTTACAGGGATATGCCTAGTTCAAACTAAGGTTGGATATTTTCAATCCATTATCTAATATAAGTAGTAAAATTAGAAATGCTCACTAATTAATTCTTGCATAATACTTCGAATGTCCGTAATTTCAAACTGTCCATGAAATTCTGTTTTGTGTGTGTGTGTTTGTGTGTGTATAGCATTCTGGAGCACCGAATGTTATCTGCGTTCATTATGTCAAGATAACTGAGCAGAAAAAGCATTGAGGTCTTCTCTTAAAAACGACGAAGACCATTGATGCTCGGTCCATATCGCCAGATCAAAGCACATTCACCTTGTTACTGACAAAAACTCGTTCAACTGCGATTCCTTTCCTTTTTCTGCCTGTTTCCACTGTCGCTCGCCGATGGATCAAATCGATTGGACCGTAGACGATGTTTATCGATAAAATAACTGTTTCGGTGCGTTAAGTATATTCTTATGGCGAAATATGTTAATTTAATATTAATTTAATTTCCGAGTTCATCAAACCTATGCATCTGATTTCCATTAATTTCAATTAACCTAGGTTCACCGATATGTGCCAGAAAACCTGTTTTCGAAGAGAAATAGATGTGTGCTCCAGTAATTACTAATTATCATAATTCTTTTTTTTTCTATAACTTAACAAATGACAGCACAATTAGAAGAAAACTTTCAATAGATACAATACAATTGTAAACGTATTTTTATAACTCGTCATATTTGGTTTTAACTTCGCTGTGACAGAACCTGTGAACACATTTTGCGTTACATGTTTTTATACCCAGTAGGGAAAACTTTGTCCTCAGTTTGTCAGGAAGATGTTCTTGAAAGATAATAAGGTAATCCCTAGAATATCTTATGTCATTATCCTGAGGTTATCAAAATGATAGTCTTAAACATGTCCTTAGTATACCTTAATGAGATCATCTAAAGTTAATACGTACAAGATATTTCTTCAGATCATCTGTAAAGTGTCCTATGTTTATCTTGACCAGATCATTTCGAGTTCATACAATGAGATCATCTCCAGGTTGTCTTTTGTAACAATAAAAGATGTGTAGAATGTGAATCATATATAAGTCAAAGAGATTACAAAAAAACAATTATTTACTTATCACATTTATTATAAGATCAAGATATAAAACTTAGAAAACAAAGTCACTGATTACAAATAAATAAAAGATACTGAGTAATACATGATGTATAAAATGAATTGTGCAGATTGTAGAGCATGTTACATATATCAAACAATAAGACACTTAAAAACACGAATTATGGAACATATTATCTAGAATTAAATACAACGGAGAATTATCTACAAATATCAAGAATTATACAACATACAATACCAAAATATTATATAAAAAACAAAATGACTAAAATTATATATTGAGAAATGTCTACAAATAGCCAGTACAGGGTAAAATTGGTGTTGCATTTCCTGCTTTAAGACGACTATCATGTAGTCAAATAACGTGTAGCCTTCTACTCGGCGTCTTTCGATGACACTATTGTCCGTTCTCGCTACCAGTGAATAACCAACTATAAAATTATTTGATGACAAACAATGGCCAGAAGAAGGAATTTTCTAATTCCACACTTTGTTAGTTGCATTAAAATTTATACTTACCTTCGAGTGCTTTGAATAGCGTAACGAGTGATTTAAGGGCAAGTTTCTGCAGCTTTTTGTGCACATTCTTCCACATGTGAAACTCACAGCACAAAGTAGTGTCATTATAGATGCCATAAGTGTAAAGCCAATGCTACGCTCCTTAAATATGACTTAAATAGAATAAATCGAACTATTAACCATCAATTAAAAACTCAATAAATATACTGTGTCCTTGGAAGCTCACCAAACTGACATAAACAGATTTGTCGTTAAGTGTTTCATCTAAAATTTATTTCAATTATTTACCTAATCTCTACATTATAATAATTTTTAGAAGAATACAAAATTTATACCACCTGGTATAATATATTTTTATTCCCTAATTGACTCTGCCAAGAAACTTTCTGCCCCACAAAATAATGAGTTAGCAAGAACTATAATAAATATCAATGTCATCGTATTGCCAGGAAATATACAATACACAATCAACATACCGCTATGAATAAGCTACGTAGAAAAGAACAAGGGACTAACTCTTTAGTTCAATCATTTTTTAACAATATTACTCATGTATCGATGCTATTGACAAGTTAGTGCATAGTGCGAGTTAAAAATAATGCATGATTCTGTCAGATTATAGAAGGCTTGGAGTAAATTATTCGGATAGTAAATAGGTTTATTATCCTCAAAGCGGTCTTGCGTAGTTTTTAACTGCTTTTTGGCAAAAGAAATAAATTGTTCCAATGCTTAATACGTAGTTCAGCTTCAAATTTCAAATATAAATTCAATTTTTTACTGAAAAACAACTAGAACCGTTAAAACCTTCGCATGACCACGTGATGGATAATGAGCTAGTTTAGGTATGTAGCATTTAGGTTTTAGAAGACAAAAATCAACTTACCTGAAATGGAGAAAAATCCATATAACTAACAGAATGTAATAAGCACAAATAGCTTCCCTTTTTACGAATATTCAATACAAGTGCAAATAGTATTTCCCACTCCTCACCAAGGAAAATCTCAAATTAATGTGACCGGACGCCAATCTGCCACCCGCATTGATCTACAGATAAGGATTAACGCTTCGCAGCTCGACGAGGATATTCCAAAATTGCAATATGATAATTATGAGCTGATGTGAAGTCTCATTGCTATTGCAATCGTCATGTTGCGTCCCCACCACCTAAGAAAAACTCCACATTTAAACGAAACTTCCATTAATGCTACTGAATTAGGTCGAAGGTTCTGATTGTTCAACTTAATTGGAAAAATGAATGCGTTGTTCTTGATTGTTTACACCGACGCGAAAATACAAATGTGTTCCTCTCCCCCAACTCTTCAATAGCAATATTAAGCCACTACTGATCTTGCTCAGTGCAAGTAACGGACCCTCTTGTTCTCACAACGTCGAGAGATCATCTTCATGATGAATTACGAATGTTCTCTGGGAATCCTCAGAGGACAAAATTAGTTTATCTTCAGGAGGACCCGAAGAGACTATCTTCAAAAGATGAAGTGAGGACACTGACAAAAGTACAACCTGAGGACATGTTGCGCACTACCTGTGTCAAACTATCTCGAGATAATCTTCACTGTATGAATTATGAATGTTCAGAGAATGTCATCCGCGGACGAAATAAGGATATCCTGAGAAGATGCCGTAGAGACTCTCCTCTAAAGATGTAATGAGAGCTAAGTTAGCAGTACTAACTGCAGACTATCTTGACCAGACTATCTGGAGATAATCTTTAATTTACGAACTAAGTAAGTTCATAGGATATCTTTCACAGAAAATGTAAGGTTATTTTGCAAAGACCTATTCAAGATCATCTTAAACCTGTATTTCACGGATTAATTCCGTAAACACAAAGTAGAGATATCTTAAAAATGTTCTTGACATATGATCTTCAGAAGATAAGTTTGGAATTAGTCCTAGGATATCTTCAGGACAGACTTTTCCCACTGGGTATATGAACAAATGCGTAAAAATGGTGTGTTTTTAAGTACGTAATAGGCTACGTCACAAGAACATGATATTCCGTTGGTAATGTTAATGCATTTTTTATTGTATTATATCACTTAATGAACTGAAATATTCCTCAATACTAAGAAAGTAATGAAATAAAAAGAGTCAAAAATAATTATGAGAAAAATAACTAAAACATTGATAAGCAGTGGGTGTAATGAGGAAAATGAACGAGTACCAACAGGAAAACATTTGAGTTTCATTTACGTTTATTATTATAAAAAATATAATATATTTAATTTATAGTATCCTAGAAAAAGCATTATACTCGTCTTTTAAAAGTATTTCATATCAAAATTAAAGTATAACGATTACAACATAATCATTAATGATGTAAGAGATGACACGAGAATAAAAAAATATCACAACATAGTTAACACATTTATCTTATTATAAAATTGAAAAGGAAAAATATTTTAGTACAGATTTACTTAAATATTCCTCAAGTTACATTAAAAACTCAGAATCAATTTTCGTGTATTTACTATGTCCCGTCGGAACGTTGGTGCAAATCACGTGAGCTATTTCCGCTTTTTCATTTACTAGGATGATTCGGGAGTGTATTCCAATGAATATGATATATAATTAAGTAGTCGGAGACGCGCTGACGTTGCTTGCTCCCCGGCGCGTTGCTGCAAAGACCCGCCCCTTCCCCCTTCGCCAATCCCGTCCCACCAAAGCCATCAAGATCGCGGCTGAGCCGAGCTGATCTGCACTACTCTTACCAATTGTACCTCCCCTTCACCTTGTCGGCCTCCCTGCACGACTGCCGTTTTATCTGGCAACGTTAAAAGAAACTGTCTCGAGTACCCGTAAACAAGTTTCAAAATCCGTGAATCCTAACCCTTTTGCTGAATAGAACTGTCAAAAGAAGTTTGAAATATTCGGGTCAGAACTTGCAGACTCTGGCCGACCTCAGGAGAGCATTCTGAAGGGATGGCGGAGGTGGTGGTGGTGGTGGGTGGTGCGAATGGTGAGAAGAGAGGGAGGGGGCAAAAAAGAACTCACCTTCGGGCGACGCACGGGAGAAACAAACGCGACGCGGGGGTGGTACAGTGTGAGGGGACGTTGTGGCGCGGTCAGCGCCGGCTGCGAGTTCGAAGGGTTGAGCGGAAGTTGTGAAAATGGAAGGGGGCAGCGAAGGGATGGAGACAGACAGGAGATGTTTGTTCCGTAGTGCGTGTTCGTGTGGAGATTAGGAAGTGAGAATCACGCGACAAGGGTGCAACAGAGGGTCCGGGGAGCTTCCCTCGTGAAATGATTGTTCTGTTGTGTAACTAGTCATAATTATAGGGGAACAAACGGGGGAATTCACGACACTTGCATGGGAATCGCATCATAATAAAATGAAGAATTGAAAGGAACCGATTTGTTGATGCCTTTGCATCATCACTATAGAAGAAGCTAAAAACCTCGCGTTTTACTCGTTTACCTGAAAGCATTAGATAATAATGTAAAAATCTTCTTTGGCAAGAACAATTCCTATAATACTTGCACGTAAATTAAGGAATAAAATTATGAATTGCGTTAATGTAATAAAGTGGGTCACAGTGAAATATTACAATATATACATTGACAATACTTGTCTTTTTTCATATTTTTGTCCCTCTGCCAAGGCGATTTTTAAATAAATTTAGATTTATCCGGGTATCTAAATGTTCTCTGAGTACTAAGTGAACCAGTATAAAATTATGTAACCATATAATACATAATATTCGTCCCGGATTTCAAAATTATATATTATTATCATTTTTATAATTCTTAATTATGAATATGCATTATTCGTAATCCGGGTCAATTATTTGAAAAACTGAGACTGAGGACAATTGATGAAGACAAGGCAACTCTCTTCATATTCCACCTAATTTTAAAATGTTTTAAAAAGTTCTTTCCGATTTTTCCCATAAAATGTGCGATTATAATACAAATCCACAGAAAAAATTACTATGTATTTTTTGAAGTAGTTTCTATACAGGAAACTAATACTAATAAATAAATACAGTATTTAACATGTATGAGTAGAATTATTATAAGCGCAATCATTTGTACCATCAAAAACAACATGCAAAATTAATTGCTCAAAGTATTAGGACCACTGAACACGTTTTTGTGTGAAAGGTAAGAAAGTTACCAAAGAGAGACTTCACCATGACGCCATAATCGACCAAATTCATGGGATAAAATAATTTTGGTCGGGATTAGCCTCGGTATACTTTAGTAAATATGCTTACCTTTCTGAACTTGAAATTGAAATTATATTGATATAGTAATAATATTTAATTTTTAATATTTGTTTTAGATACTTTCCTCGATCATAGGTCCATTTATATGCTAGTTTCAAATGTTGTTTCTTGTTATTAATGTAAACAGTAAAATGAAACACTCGTACCAAATGGGTGGGACATATTTTCATATTTTGTACCATTAATTTTATAAGGTAATTTAATTGTGACAACTGAAGTGTTCCTCGATATAATAATGAACCATAGGTAATTTTTTGTCGGGATCCAGGTGGAGCTTAGTGCTGAACACAAACTACGGCATCGTCACCGAAAAGTGTAACTATGAAAGGAATACTTTTCCCCAATTTAAAGATTGTTCCATCAATAAATCTACACCCTTTCATTTTGGTTATATGTACTGTTTTTGCATTTAGTTAGTCGGCATTTAATACTACACCTTGAATGAAACGATTCTGGGGGGTAAACTTTACTATTAACATTTCACATTTACTCTAAATTCGTTATTTTTACAGGAAAGTTAATCATACATTATTTTACATGCAACTGAAAGTTCTGTAAATTTCATGAACACATTTTGTGTGAAATGCGGTCCCTTAGAGTACATTTGGCACCGGTCCTCCACAATTCAACAATTTTTTAACAAAATTTTCTTACGGCTTTGGGATGAGTATTCGGCCGAAAATAGTTGAAACGGTAAAGTCATTTTCTGGGTTTAACGACATTGACACCAAACAATGCTGGAGAAAACTAGAGTTAAGACTTGAAGTTTTAGACCGCAATAGTGGCAATTCTCTGGACATTGCATTGAATATATGATCAACGTATTCCGGATATGTTCGTTTTGACGGCTACTGGGACTCTCAAGATCAATGTTATAGATACTATATTCTATTACAATTAATGTCCATTAAATTATCACATCAAATAAATACGGGTAATTAAAGACTTACGACCTTACGACGAACGAATACTGAGAACTAAATATTGAGAATAAATGAAAACTGATATCACCGTTATCCAACAACGAACACCAAATATTCAGTGATGGATACTAAAGCTGCAATGTGCATCTTCCTTACGCCACTGCCTCCGGAAAAGAAGCACCTTCTCCGGAGGTGATTTTGAACCCTGTTGGAAGGAACGCGCCATCAAGATGGGGGCAGTTCGACACACATCCAGCCAGCATCGGCATCCCCGGCCAGGGTTCATAATTTCTCGGCGTAAGACGATGCGGGTCATTTGGAATCTCGGAACAGCAGCGGACGAAAGAAAAGAAAAAAAACGAAGCGCAGCACGTCCGCACAGACGGACGGACAGCTCCCGCATGCCGCGTGGGTCCGACGGCCACGGGAGGTCTACCAGCATCATTGCGGCGGCGCCCGGACAAGTCCTACTGACCTATATTTGAGTTGGGTGCTGTATTGTTTCACGTTCAGAGGAGAACTTGGATGCGCTACCCATAACGAAAATGCAGGGGACAAGACATATGTATCACATTAACTGTTTTCTCTCTTATAACTACAAGATAATATATTACTGTACCAGATATATCATTATGTGGAGGCCCAATTTAAGATCATGGATAGAAAATGCCATTAGTAAAATACTGAGAACTGGTTGTAGAAATGAAATTAAGATAATATTGACTTGCAGCAAATTAAACGTCCAATTTTTTGTTTCTTTCCCAATTTGCTGTCATCAATATTATATTTCGTCTACAACGGAATTCTATGCAATGGCCATTACTACATCACCTGATGACGGTGTAAATCCATGTCGAAACGCAGTGAGCTCTTTACAAAAATTAAAAATATTATTCGTCCATAAAAGGTCGTAAGTTTTTAATTATTTATTTAATGGCCATTAACATGGAATAAACGTGATTTATATCTGATATTGGTATCGACAGTCGTGACAGTAAGGTAACGCTCTCTACGTACTACTGAGTGAGGGAGTGAAAATTTACTACCCGTTCGACCGAATTACCTGAGATTTCCTGCCCACATTTTCCTTCACTAACCCCACACAAATGTAGGATCGATCCCTTGCGACTCCTCGGTAAATGATCACCTCTCCTTGTCAAATATTCCTCTGTACAAAGTGTGGTAGATGGAAGAGCAGACCTCATGACCTGGACCTCACCATACCTAATAAAAAGACAAAGTTATTTGAGATTAATCTAATAAGCATAATAAGTTCATAAATTTTAATACTTTTAATTATAATTATTTGTTTTTTTAATTCATTTGTATTATGTTTACTCCTTTTTATTGAAAAAATTCACTCTTTAAGACGAATGTATATAGGCACACGATACATATAAAAGGAAGCTCATTCGTGTGCTTTATGACAAGAGGACAAAATAATTTCAACAATTAAGAAATTTGAAAAAAACCTGTCTCAATATCTGTAGGAATGAAATACATGATGCAAGTGTGCCAGGTTCCTTAAATGAAAGGGAGCTGCGTCAATTATGGCAAAAGAAAAGTTGATGCTCTAGTGAAAGCACAAAATCCTGCAAAATAATTGGCAAAATTAAACTCGTAGAAACAGAATATAAATTATTGATAGTGTATATAAAAAAGCAATCAGATGATACGGTTTTAATATCAATGGAATTACTAGATACAATGTGAAACAACATATATTCATTTTCGATTGATGCTTCTAGATTCTAAGGTAAGGAATCACGTCAGTATCTCACTGAATACCCTAATTTTGACATCCAATGGATACTGGATCACATTACGTACAACCAGTCGTTCACAGTGATATCATTGGTTGAAGTAAAATATTTATATCCACTACGTCACAAATCCGCTCCAAATGCAATCCTTGGATTCAAAATTAAATTTAAAAAACCCAATCGTGGAAGTGGAAACCAATGAAGATAACCTATCC